>CM056145.1:2191880-2229380 GCA_029620275.1 Acrossocheilus wenchowensis
GTCTGCGGTTTCCTACATTATCAGCTGCTAATGTCATGTTGCTCAGAATGTATTCTATAGTTCTCTGTGCTATAGCCAGACCATCAGTACAAGTGTAACTGTGAATTCAATCCAGTCTCTTTCAATCAATATCACACATACAGTAGTGTTATTTTGACAACATGACTAAGAACTATCTTGTTTGTGAACAATGAAACAAGGACTTTTCATTCTGATGGCACTGACATATTCATTGACATAAATACTTACTTTTGAGAGATGAACTAAAGATTTTGAGTAAGTTACAGGCTTCTGCAGGTAATCATTGTGTGTGGTGCTGTTTGCACAGATTGTTTTGAGAGATGCACACACTTCTCTGCCAGTATTACAGTAAGGATAATTCGAGAACTGCACCAAAGTGACGAAGAAAAAGAGAGATCAATCCAAGGGTGGATTCAGTACACAAGGCGATATTTCCCCCGATGCCTAGCCCACGAGGACATCGCCTGTGATGTTGATGAGGTCTTGTGGCCAGATCCAAACAGAAGGCGGGATCCATAAGCCCCCGGGCCACCCACCACACACACACACACACACACACACACACACACACAAAACAAGTATATGTCCCCCCCCCCCAATACCAATTTATCCAGTAATTGTTTAGTTTTTTTACTTTTGTTTTGTTGCTAAATTTGATGATTTGTGATTCTATTTTTTTGTATGGTTTTGATGCAAGAATTTCATTTTTAGATGTGAGTTGTTAATCTCCAAGTGCTGTGTCTGATTGGCTTGTGTGTAGAGTTTTGACATAATGAGCCAAATTCTGCAAAAAGTGTGTAAGCAATAGGCAAAAACTGTAAAATATTTTCAAAATACAAATAATATAATTAAGCAAGATATAGTATTATAATTATTTATTTATTTTGATTTTGAAAGTTGAAAGTTAATCCTTTTGATCTTTTATTTAAAAAATTCACAAAAATCTAACCTTTCATTGGATAATAAGAATTTAAAATGGGGGAAATATCATTATGAAATAAATGTTTTTCTCAAATACATGTTGGACACAATTATTGGCACCTCTAGAAATTCTTATGAGTAAAATATCTCTGAAGTATATTCCCATCATATTCACAATTTTGAACACTCCAGGGTGATTATGAACATGAAATTATCCAGCCATGGCTTCCTGTTTCACAGAAATATAAATAGGAGGGAAAAACAAAGCCCAAATTCCCTTAATCATCATCACAATGAGAAAAACCAAAGAATATTTTTCTGATGTGCAGCATGTCACATGTTGACCCAGTTTCCTTAGTTCCCTGATTGGTTAATTAGCACACCTGTTTCTGTTTCCCCTTGATTACTTTGAGTATTTAAAGCCTGTGTTCTCCCCTGTTTCTTTGTCTGCTATCATTTGTTCTATGTGTTTTGCTACTCCTTGCTCCTGGATGATTTCTGTTTCTTGATTTGTCTTTTTATTAAAAGACTCTATTTTTGTGGACATTCCTTTGTCGTGTGCTTTATTTAGCGTACACCGTAACACAGCAAACGATAATTGAGCTTCACAAATTAGTGAAGTGGCTTTAAGAAAAGAGTTAGAGCAGTGAAAATTCCCATTTCCACCATCAGGGCAATAATTAAGAATTTCCAATCAACATAAAATGTTTGGAAACTGCCTGTAAGAGGACGTGTGTCTATATCGTCCTAATGCACGGTGAGAAGGAGAGTTTGAGCGGCTAAAGACTCTCCGAGGATCACAGCTGGAGAACTGCAGAAAATAGTTGAGTCTCGGGGTCAGAAAACCTTAAAAAAAATTGTCAAACAGCACCTACATCAGCACATGTTGTTTTGGGAGGGTTTCAAGAAAAATTCTCGTCGCTCATCCAAAAACAAACTCCAGCATATTCAGTTATCAGACACGACTGGAACTTCAAATGGGACTGGCTTCTATGGTCAGACGAAACTAAAAAATGAGCTTTTAGCAGCAAACACTCAAGATGGGTTTGGTGAACACAGGGATAAAAAGTAGCCCATGTGTACAATGAAATATACTGCTGTATTTGTGATGTTGTGGGCCTATATTTCTGCTGGAGGTCCTGGACATCTTGTTTAGACGCATGGTATCACTGATTCTATCAAATACCAACAGAGAAAAAATCAATAAGTGACTGACTCTGTTAGAAATCTTATAATGGGCCATGTTTGGATCTTCGAACCTTACAATAATCCAAACACAAACCTGAAAAACAACACAAAAATGGGTCACTGAGCACAAAACCAAGCTTCTGCTGGTCATTCCAGTCCTCTGACCTGAACCCTGTAGAACATGAGAGAACTGAAGAGAAGAAGCACCAACATGGAGCTGGGAATCTAAAGGGTCTGGAGTGATTCTGGATGAAGGAATGGTCTCTGATCTCTTGTCAGGTGTCTCTAACCTCATCAGGCATTATAGGAGAACATTTAGAGCTGTTATACTGACAAATGGAGGTTTTAAAAAGTATTGAATAAAAGGGTGCTGTTAATTGTGGCCAATGTGTATTTGAGAAAAACATTTATTTCATAATGATATTTCTCCCCATTTTAAATTCTTATTATCCAATGAAAGGTTAGATTTTTGTGAATTTTTTTAAATAAAAGATCAAAAGGATTAACAATGCAGATTAATTTTCACAGCCTTCTTTGATCATATTTACCAAGGGTGCCGATATTTTTGGCCATGCCTGTATATAAATATAAAATCTGTGTTACTTACTTCACCTGTCAGTGGTCATAATGTTATGACTAACTGGTATGTGTGTGTGTGTGTGTGCGTGTGTGTATACACAGCATATACTGTATGTCTAAGATCAATTCTCATTATTCTAAATATAAATCTGATAGTACCAGTATGTAGCGGTTTGTACCTCTGGGTGGTGCAGGAGGAAGGCTATGGTCCACAGCAGTGTGGTGGAGGTCGTCTCCACACCGGCTCCAAACGCCTCCGCCGCCGTCATCAGCACATGATCCTCCGTGATGTCATCCTCCGCACCTGACCCCTTCATCTGACCAATCAGAAGAGCGTCCAGCAGGTCTCGAGGCTCTCCGGGCGTGAGGGTCATCTGTGAGGTCAAAGGTCATGAAGACAAAACAAGCATCTGTAAGTGTCTGTGTGTGTGCGTACACTGTCAAAAATAAATAGTTAGGAAAACAGAAAAAAATAAAGGTAATTTGATGCAGTAAGTCTTTTGAGTTCTCTCAACAACAGATTTTTAGTTCTTCTCAGTAAAGATACTTTGTTTATCCAACGTAAATTTCTTTGTTCATGCAATGCTGATTGTCTTATTTTACTTTATTTTACTCCAGGGTCACATCTGAGACTTTGCATTTTTTTTTACAGTGTACCTTGTGCTCCAGCAGTTTTCTGTGCAGAAGTTTGTCTCTCACTGAAACGCACTGCTTCAGCTTCTTTAGATTCTTGTTGGGGAAAATCTGACGGAATCAAAGGTCAGATTAATAAATAAAACATGCATGATACTAGTAATGATTCTAATATGTGACTCTGGAGCACAAAAGCAGTCATAAGCAGCACAGGTATATTTGTAGCAATAGCCAACAATACATTGTATGGGTCAAAATTATACATTTTTCTTATATGCCAAAAATCATTAGGATATTAAGTAAAGATCATGTTCCATGAAGATATCTTGTAAATTTCCTACCGTAAATATATCAAAACTTAATTTTTGATTAGTAATATGCATTGCTAAGATCTTCAGTTGGACAACTTTAAAGGGGACCTATTATGCAAAAATCCCTTTTATAAGGTGTTTGAACACAGTTGTGTGTCCGGAGTGTGTGAAAACAACCAGCCTATAATGTTAAAAATCCACCCACTCATTTTTTAATAAAATCAATAAATCATAAACAGTCTCTCCAAATGAGCTGTTTCAGATTCTCCCTCTGTTCACGTCACCGAGGGGGAAAAGTCCCACCCATTTGTGACGCTCTCTGCCACTTGAGAAGCTGCAGTCCACCATTACTGGAGATATATACAATGTCAGCGCCAAAGAGGCATTACAGGCATTGTGTTTTGAGAGCTTCTTTAGCTTCTTTATTCAGCTTTCAGAGGATGCATAGATCTAAATTAAAAAAAAATTGACCCTTATGACTGGTTTTGTGGTCCAGGGTCACATAAGGGAGTTAAAGTGAAGGCAGACTCTCAGCCAGGGAAAGATGTCGACGAGTCCTCCTCTGGCGATGGTCTGGACGATGCCGTCGTTGTAGTCCATGACGGTCAGGAGCTCAGGGTCATTGCGCTGGTACGAGGAGCTGAACACCAGTCTGCAGACGACGTTAGTGACAGCCCGCATCAGAACCGGGCTGAGATCTGAACTCTGACCCCTGCAGGACTGGAGCTCCTCGCACAAGTCGTCTGCAGCCTCCTGAACTACACACACATTCAGCACCATATGAGCGGATAGGAGATAGTAGTTTATAGTTGATTGTAAACAGAACGTCTCGGTTACGTATGTAACCCTCGTTCCCTGAAGGAGGGAACGGAGACACAACGTCAGTGTGACTGACTAATGGGATCTCGCCCGAGAGCCCAATCACCTTTGAGTGTTAACAAAACAAGCCAATGACAGTTGGTGTGCGTGTTTCGCCATGCGCACCCCGCCCCGCAGTGCGGGTATAAAAGGAGAGCGCGTGCAAACGCACATCAGTTTTTCGCTGAGGAGCCGAGACTGTGTGCCCCGGCCGTACAGAGGTGGTACAGCAACTGTGGCGACGGGACGTTACGTCTCCATTCCCTCCTTCAGGGAACGAGGGTTACATACGTAACCGAGACGTTCCCTATCAGTCAGTCACGTTCGACGTAACGTCAGTGTGACTGACTAATGGGATCCCTTGGAAAACGCCACTATTGCTGACCCCTTCCAGTGCCCTGCAGAAGCCGGCAAGTCCCCCCACACCAGTTGGGATGGAAGATAGGACAGGGCTTAGGCAGAGATGGCAGCCACTGCTGTTCCCTACAGTGGATATGGATAACACTGGGAAAGCATACTCCAAGTAGGGGAACGCTACGGAAGCCACATCCTGTGTAAAGGTGGTACCATGTGGAGATTACACATATGGACTGGCCTAGGCAGTACTACATATGGAAGTCTCTGAGGTAGACTCAGCCAGCCTGGGGTGAGATCAATACACAGCAGAGACGGCAGAAGGTCTCTGCCAGGGAAAGACACGGGCTCACCGTGAGGGGAGCCGTACCGTGGAAAATACACATGTGGGATCACCCAAAGGGGAATCACTACACACGGGCACCTAGCCCAGCACAAGGGCTGACCTTGGGCAAACACATGAGTGCTGGACCTGGCGTCTGGCGCTCTGCCATGCCTGACTGCCGAGGGTGCGGGAGGAACTTCAACAGGGTTCGCCAAGGGGAACTGAACTGGGAAGCAGTAAAAGCGCACGTATCCGGTCCGTAGAGGACTCTACACGGAGATTATAGAACCTCGCAAACGTGTTAGGTGTCGCCCAGCCGGCAGCTCTACAGATGTCTGCTATCGAGGCGCCCCGCGCCAATGCCCAGGAAGAAGAAACACCTCTCGTAGAGTGTGCTATTACTCCGAAGGGGCACGGCGAGCATCGGGCCTTGTAAGCTAAGACTATAGCCTCCACTATCCAGTGGGCGAGTCTTTGTTTGGAGACAGCCTTTCCCTTCTGCTGTCCTCCGAAGCAGACAAAGAGCTGGTCTGAGGTCCTGAAGCTCTGCGTGCGGTCCACGTAAACGCGCAAGGCACGGACGGGACACAGCAGAGCAATGGCTGGGTCTGCCTCCTCCCGGGGCAGCGCTTGCAAGTTCACCACCTGATCCCTAAAGGGCGTGGTAGGAACTTTGGGCACATATCCAGGCCGGGGTCTTAGGACAACGTGAGAGTTACCCAGCCCAAATTCTAGGCACGAATCGCCGACCGAAAATGCCTGCAGGTCCCCTACCCTCTTGACCAAGGCCAATGCTGTGAGGAGCACTGTCTTCAATGACAGAAACTTAATCTCCACTGACTGCAGAGGCTCGAAGGGCTCCTCCTTCAAGGCCGTCAGGACCGAGGGGAGATCCCAAGAGGGTACCAGATGAGGGCGCGGAGGATTTAACCTCCTCGCCCCTCTGAGGAACCTGATGACGAAGTCGTGCTTCCCGACCGACTTACCGTCTACTGCATCATGATGTGCGGCAATAGCGGCAACATACACTTTGAGGGTGGAGGGAGACAGCCTTCGCTCCAACCCATCTTGCAGGAAGGATAGCACGACCCTGATCGGGCATCTTCAGGGGTCTTCCCAGCAGGAAGAGCACCAATCAACGAACAGGTTCCACTTCAGCCTGTAAGCGTGTCTTGTAGACGGGGCTCTAGCCGAAGTGATGGTGTTTACTACCGCTGGAGGTAGCTCACCTAGAACCTCCGCGTCCCATCCAGGGACCACACGTGGAGATTCCACAAGTCTGAACACGGGTGCCAGAGGGTGCCCCCTCTCTGAGAAAGGAGATCCCTCCTCAGAGGAATTTGGCAAGGAGGGACCATCAGTTTGGGGAACCAAGTCCGATTGGGCCAGTAAGGCACCACCAAGAGGACCTGCTCCTCGTCCTCCCTGACCTTGCACAGTGTCTGTGCGAGAAGGCTCACTGGGGGAAACGCATATTTGCGTAGACCCCGAGGCCAGCTGTATGCCAGCGCGTCTGTGCCGAGGGTCCCCTCGGACAGGGAGTAAAACACCTGGCAATGGGACGTGTCTGGGGAGGCAAACAGGTCTACCTGAGCGTCCCCAAAGCGTCTCCAAATCAGCTGGACTGTCTCGGGGTGGAGTCGCCATTCTCCCGGAAGGGCGGGCTGACGTGAAAGCTCGTCGGCTGCACGATTGAGCTCGCCTGGGACATGAACGGCGCGAAGCGAAGATGCTTCTGACTCCAAAGGAGGAGATGGCGGGCGAGTTGCGACATGCGACGGGAGCGTAGACCACCCTGGTGGTTGATGTACGCAACGGTCGCAGTGTTGTCCATACGGACGAGTACATGCTTGTCGTGTAGCAGCGATTTGAAGCGGCACAGAGCAAGCCATACTGCTAGCAACTCGAGGCAGTTGATATGCCACTGCAGTCGGGGCCTTGTCCAGAGCCCCGCAGCTGCGTGCCCATTGCACATGGCACCCCAGCCCATGGCAGAGGCATCTGTTGATACAACAACGTGCCTGGACACTTGCACTAGGGGCACTCCTGCCCGAAGAAAGGCAAGGTCCGACCACGGGCTGAAAGTCTGATGGCAGAACGGGGTGACAGAGACCCGGTACGTGCCGCATCGCCATGCCCATCTCGGGACCCGGTCGTGAAGCCAACGCTGAAGCGGTCTCATATGAAGCAACCCGAGCGGCGTGACAGCGGCTGCGGATGCCATATGCCCCAGGAGCCTCTGAAACTGTTTCAGTTTCTCTTGCGCTGGAAAGACTCCAGGCAATTCAGCATTGACTGAGCACGCTCTACTGAGAGACGTGCCATGAGGTTGATCGAGTCCAACTCCATGCCGAGAAAAGAGATCCTGCACAGGGGAGAGTTTGCTCTTTTCCCAGTTGACCCGAAGACCCAACCGGCTGAGGTGACTGAGCACCTTGTCCCTGTGTTCGCACAACAGCGCTTGAAACTGGGCCAGTATGAGCCAGTCGTCGAGGTAGTTGAGAACGCGAATGCCTGCTTCCCTTAATGGAACAAGGGCTGCCTCCACAACCTTGGTGAAGACACGAGGTGACAGGGCTAGCCCGAAGGGGAGGACCTTGTACTGATATGCTCGCCCTTCGAACGCAAAACGGAGAAACGGTCTGTGTCGAGGGAGGATCGAGACATGAAAGTACGCGTCCTTCAGGTCGATTGCTGCGAACCAATCGAGCGGACGGATGCACTGAAAAATGCGTTTCTGCGTCAACATCCTGAACGGGAGCTTGTGAAGGGCCCGGTTCAGAACACGCGGGTCCAAGATTGGTCGTAACCCACCGCCTTTCTTGGGTACGATGAAGTAGGGGCTGTAGAACCCTGACTTCATCTCGGCTGGAGGGACCGGCTCTATCGCGTCCTTCGCCAGCAGGACAGCGACTTCTGCACGCAAGACAGGAGCATCTTTGTTCAACACAGAGGTGAACCGAACGCCTCTGAACTTGGGAGGACGCCGGGCGAACTGAATCGCGTAGCCGAGTCTGATGGTTCTCAGGAGCCAGCGAGATGGCCTGGGGAGCGCTAACAAGGCCCCCAGAGACCGTACAAGCGGGATCAGGGGAGCCACCGACGTGCCCGCGGTGGGGCAACGAGGTGGAGCACAGGGACCCGACTCGGAAGGCAGTGCGTCCCAGTGTGGGGTCTGAGTGTGCGGTGCAACATTTACCTGGCTCCTTTGGGCGGAACAAAATAAAAAGGGAACAAAAGATTCTCCTCCCGGCCCTCCTCCGGGGGAAGGAGTGGTGCGGTCACCATCTCCTGAAGAGCAGGATCCAGAGACTCCGGGTCACCCGTCTCAGGGACGCCGCTTGCCCTGGCGCCTCATGGGCTTGGCAGGGGCGGAGACGGGCTGCACCACTTTCCCGTGGCCAGCTCCACGCTGCGGCCATTGTGAAGGCTGCTGCTGGGGCCGAGCTGGAGCGGAGGTGGAGGCCACAGGAGGGCGCCCTCGGCAACGAGCAGACGGAGGGGCTGCAGCCGGCGGCTGGGTGGAGACAGCAGCAGACCGCCGGGGCAGGATATGACGAAACGCCTCCGTCTGCTTCTGTGCGGCGGAGAACTGTTGGGCAAAGCCCTCCACCGCTTCGCCGAATAGGCCAGCCTGGGAGATCGGGGAGTCCAAGAAGCGATGCTTGTCAGACTCCCTCATATCCGCCAAGGTCAACCATAAATGGCGTTCCTGGACCACCAATGTGGACATCGTCTGACCCAGGGCCCGCGCCGTGACTTTCGTCGCCCTTAGGGCAAGGTCCGTCACTGTGCGCAGTTCCTGCAGCACACCTGGGTCAGCACCACCCTCGTGCAACTGCTTCAACGCCTTGGCCTGGTGGACTTGCAGGAGGGCCATGGCGTGCAGGGCGGAAGCGGCCTGTCCAGCAGCACTGTAAGCCTTGGCTGTCAGAGCGGACGAGAACTTACAGGCCCTGGATGGAAGGCGTGGATTACCCCTCCAGGCGGCGGCACCTTGCGGGCAGAGCTGCATGGCAATAGCGCGCTCGACTGGGGGGATCTCCACATACCCTTGGGCTGCCCCACCGTCGAGGGTGGTGAGGGCGGAGGAGTAGCCAGGTCTGTTTCGGGCAGAAAAAGGTGCCCTCCAAGACCTAGTCACCTCCTGATGCACTTCCGGGAAGAATGGAACCGGAGGTGGCTGCCAGCGCCCGGCCTGCGCCCCCAGGAACCAATCGTCCAGCCTCAAGCGTTTGGGAGAAGGAGGCGGCCTCCAGTGCAGCTCGACGCTCTCAGTGGCCCAGGAAAGCATAGCAGTCAGCTCTGGATCTGACTCGGACAACGCCACTCTTCCTGACGGAGGCAGCGCAGCCGAATCACCATCTCCAGAGCCTACCTCGCCCTCCGATGCAGCGACCGACATCCTGTCATCCGCTGGTGCTCTGAACGAGATGCTGGGCCCCGCCCTGACCGGGGATCCCTAGGGCTCGTCCGGGAACACCAGATGGTGCGATGCGCTGGAGGAGTGAGAGGCCCGTGGAGATGCACTCGACGGGGAAGCTCTCACTGTAATCCTCAGGTCACCCTGACCATGAGCCGAAGTAGCCCTCCGAGAACCGGAGGAGCTAGAACAGGGCATGGCAAGGGGGATACCCCCCCGATTGACGAGGAGGTATCTGGAGCGCAGCATCGCGATGGTCATGTTCCCACAATGAGAACATGACTCATCGCCCAAGCACGAGACACAGCGATCGTGACCGTCAGATGAAGCCAGGAAACGACCACATCCAGAAACACACGAGAGGGAAGCCATCTTTAAAAAGACGCCCGTCGCTCGTGGAGCTCTTTTAGATATTTTGCTCTTTTAGAAAAAAAGACAACAGTCTTTTAGAGAAGCGCTGAAGCGCCCAGGGGAGGTCGCGGCGCAACCGCAGAATGACGAGCTGCAGCATGCCGTCAGAATCAGCAGCACTGGAAACAGCAACCTCCGCTGACGCGCCGTAACACCAACTGCTTCGTAGCTGTCTTGCAGACACTCTCGGAGATTCGCGCTGAATGGCTCGGCTCCGAAGCGAAAAGCTGATGTGCGTTTGCACGCGCTCTCCTTTTATACCCGCACTGCGGGGCGGGGTGCGCGTGGCGAAACACGCACGCCAACTGTCATTGGCTTGTTTTGTTAACACTCGAAGGTGATTGGGCTCTCGGGCGAGATCCCATTAGTCAGTCACACTGACGTTACATCGAATGTGACTGACTGATAGGGAACAGTGTGTGTGTGTGTGTGTGTGTGTGTGTATACAGCAGATCCTACAGAAGCTTGTTTAAAAAAAAAAATTAAAAATTCAGACTTTTTATAAAGTTTACATCTCGCAATACTGAATTTATATTGCTATTCTGACTACATTTCACAATTCTGAGTTTATATCTCGCAATTCTGAGTTTATATCTCAATTCTAAGTTTATATTTCACAATTCTGAGTTTATATCTCAATTCTAAGTTTATATCTCGCAATTCTGAGTTTGTATCTCTCAATTCTGAGTTTATATCTGGCAATTCTGAGTTTATATCTGGCAATTCTGAGTTTATATCTTGCAATTCTGAGTTTATATCTCGCAATTCTGAGTTTATATATTGCAATTTTGAGTTTATATCTTGCAATTCTGAGTTTATATCTCGCAATTCTGAATTTATTTCTCGCAATTCTGAGTTTATATCTTGCAATTCTGAGTTTATATCTCACAATTTTGAGTATATATCTCGCAATTCTGAGTTTATATCTCACAATTCTAAGTTTATATATCACAATTCTGAGTTTATATCGCAATTCTGAGTTTATATCCCAATTCTAAGCTTATACCTCGCAGTTCTGAGTTTGTAACTTGCAATCAAGTTTATATCGCAATTCTGAGTTTATATCTCGCAATTCTGAATTTATATCTTGCAATTCTGAGTTTATATCTCAATTCTAAGTTTATATCTTGTAATTCTGAGTTTATATCTTGCAATTCTGAGTTTATATCTCGCAATTCTGAGTTTATATCTCACAATTTTGAGTATATATCTCGCAATTCTGAGTTTATATCTCACAATTCTAAGTTTATATTGCAATTCTGAGTTTACATCTTGCAATTCTAAGTTTATATCTCGCAATTCTGAGTTTGTATCTCGCAATTCTGAGTTTATATCTGGCAATTCTGAGTTTATATCTGGCAATTCTGAGTTTATATCTTGCAATTCTGAGTTTATATCTCGCAATTCTGAGTTTATATATTGCAATTTTGAGTTTATATCTTGCAATTCTGAGTTTATATCTCGCAATTCTGAATTTATTTCTCGCAATTCTGAGTTTATATCTTGCAATTCTGAGTTTATATCTCACAATTTTGAGTATATATCTCGCAATTCTGAGTTTATATCTCACAATTCTAAGTTTATATATCACAATTCTGAGTTTATATCGCAATTCTGAGTTTATATCCCAATTCTAAGCTTATACCTCGCAGTTCTGAGTTTGTAACTTGCAATCAAGTTTATATCGCAATTCTGAGTTTATATCTCGCAATTCTGAATTTATATCTTGCAATTCTGAGTTTATATCTCAATTCTAAGTTTATATCTTGTAATTCTGAGTTTATATCTTGCAATTCTGAGTTTATATCTCGCAATTCTGAGTTTATATCTCACAATTTTGAGTATATATCTCGCAATTCTGAGTTTATATCTCACAATTCTAAGTTTATATTGCAATTCTGAGTTTACATCTTGCAATTCTAAGTTTATATCTCGCAATTCTGAGTTTGTATCTCGCAATTCTGAGTTTATATCTGGCAATTCTGAGTTTATATCTGGCAATTCTGAGTTTATATCTTGCAATTCTGAGTTTATATCTCGCAATTCTGAGTTTATATATTGCAATTTTGAGTTTATATCTTGCAATTCTGAGTTTATATCTCGCAATTCTGAATTTATTTCTCGCAATTCTGAGTTTATATCTTGCAATTCTGAGTTTATATCTCGCAATTCTGAGTTTATATCTTGCAATTCTGAGTTTGTATCTCGCAATTCTGAGTTTGTATCTCGCAATTCTGAGTTTATATCTTGAAATTCTGAGTTTATATCTAGCAATTCTGAATTTTTTTCTTGCAATTCTGAGTTTGTATCTCGCAATTCTGAGTTTGCATCTCGCAATTCTGAGTTTATATCTCGCAATTCTGAGTTTGTATCTCGCAATTCTTAGTTTATATCTCGCAATTCTGAGTTTATATCTTGCAATTCTGAGTTTTTATCTTGCAATTCTGAGTTTATATCTCGCAATTCTGAGTTTATATCTTGCAATTCTGAGTTTATATCTCAATTCTAAGTTTATATCTTGTAATTCTGAGTTTATATCTTGCAATTCTGAGTTTATATCTCGCAATTCTGAGTTTATATCTCACAATTTTGAGTATATATCTCGCAATTCTGAGTTTATATCTCACAATTCTAAGTTTATATTGCAATTCTGAGTTTACATCTTGCAATGTTAAGTTTATATATCACAATTCAAAGTTTATATATCACAATTCTGAGTTTATATCGCAATTCTGAGTTTATATCCCAATTCTAAGCTTATACCTCGCAGTTCTGAGTTTGTAACTTGCAATCAAGTTTATATCGCAATTCTGAGTTTATATCTCACAATTCTAAGTTTATATTGCAATTCTGAGTTTACATCTTGCAATGTTAAGTTTATATATCACAATTCAAAGTTTATATTTCACAATTCTGAGTTTATATCCCAATTCTAAGCTTATACCTCGCAGTTCTGAGTTTGTAACTTGCAATCAAGTTTATATCGCAATTCTGAGTTTATATCTCACAATTCTAAGTTTATATCGCAATTCTGAGTTTATATCTCGCAATTCTGAATTTATATCTTGCAATTCTGAGTTTATATCTCAATTCTAAGTTTATATCTTGTAATTCTGAGTTTATATCTTGCAATTCTGAGTTTATATCTCGCAATTCTGAGTTTATATCTCACAATTTTGAGTATATATCTCGCAATTCTGAGTTTATATCTCACAATTCTAAGTTTATATTGCAATTCTGAGTTTACATCTTGCAATGTTAAGTTTATATATCACAATTCAAAGTTTATATATCACAATTCTGAGTTTATATCGCAATTCTGAGTTTATATCCCAATTCTAAGCTTATACCTCGCAGTTCTGAGTTTGTAACTTGCAATCAAGTTTATATCGCAATTCTGAGTTTATATCTCACAATTCTAAGTTTATATTGCAATTCTGAGTTTACATCTTGCAATGTTAAGTTTATATATCACAATTCAAAGTTTATATTTCACAATTCTGAGTTTATATCCCAATTCTAAGCTTATACCTCGCAGTTCTGAGTTTGTAACTTGCAATTCTGAATTTATATCTTGCAATTCTGAGTTTATATCTCAATTCTAAGTTTATATCTTGTAATTCTGAGTTTATATCTTGCAATTCTGAGTTTATATCTCGCAATTCTGAGTTTATATCTCACAATTTTGAGTATATATCTCGCAATTCTGAGTTTATATCTCACAATTCTAAGTTTATATTGCAATTCTGAGTTTACATCTTGCAATGTTAAGTTTATATATCACAATTCAAAGTTTATATATCACAATTCTGAGTTTATATCGCAATTCTGAGTTTATATCCCAATTCTAAGCTTATACCTCGCAGTTCTGAGTTTGTAACTTGCAATCAAGTTTATATCGCAATTCTGAGTTTATATCCCAATTCTAAGCTTATACCTCGCAGTTCTGAGTTTGTAACTTGCAATCAAGTTTATATCGCAATTCTGAGTTTATATCTCACAATTCTAAGTTTATATTGCAATTCTGAGTTTACATCTTGCAATGTTAAGTTTATATATCACAATTCAAAGTTTATATTTCACAATTCTGAGTTTATATCCCAATTCTAAGCTTATACCTCGCAGTTCTGAGTTTGTAACTTGCAATCAAGTTTATATCGCAATTCTGAGTTTATATCTCGCAATTCTGAGTTTATATCTCACAATTCTAAGTTTATATTGCAATTCTGAGTTTACATCTTGCAATGTTAAGTTTATATATCACAATTCAAAGTTTATATTTCACAATTCTGAGTTTATATCCCAATTCTAAGCTTATACCTCGCAGTTCTGAGTTTGTAACTTGCAATCAAGTTTATATCGCAATTCTGAGTTTATATCTCGCAATTCTGAATTTATATCTTGCAATTCTGAGTTTATATCTCAATTCTAAGTTTATATCTTGTAATTCTGAGTTTATATCTTGCAATTCTGAGTTTATATCTCGCAATTCTGAGTTTATATCTCACAATTTTGAGTATATATCTCGCAATTCTGAGTTTATATCTCACAATTCTAAGTTTATATTGCAATTCTGAGTTTACATCTTGCAATGTTAAGTTTATATATCACAATTCAAAGTTTACATATCACAATTCTGAGTTTATATCGCAATTCTGAGTTTATATCCCAATTCTAAGCTTATACCTCGCAGTTCTGAGTTTGTAACTTGCAATCAAGTTTATATCGCAATTCTGAGTTTATATCTTGCAATTCTGAGTTTATATCTCGCAATTCTGAGTTTATATCTCACAATTTTGAGTATATATCTCGCAATTCTGAGTTTATATCTCACAATTCTAAGTTTATATTGCAATTCTGAGTTTACATCTTGCAATGTTAAGTTTATATATCACAATTCAAAGTTTATATATCACAATTCTAAGTTTATATCGCAATTCTGAGTTTATATCTCGCAATTCTGAATTTATTTCTCGCAATTCTGACTTTATATCTCACAATTCTGAGTTTATATTTCACAATTCTGTTTATATCCCAATTCTATGTTTACATCGCAATTCTGAAAAAAAAGTCTGAATTGTGAGCTTCCATAGGATCCAAATTGTGTAAATGCTAGTGAAAATACTTCTACTTTACAATCTTAATTAATGACATTTTCATTGTTATACAGTTTTCATTTACATTATATTTTCTGCGTAATGTTCTGAAACACTTCTAGCCCTTCGTAGTATGTGCTTCAATGGGAAGCATGAAGATGTGTCTCATGAAGTCCCATGATCACGATGCCACTCATTTACTTTAATCACAATCTGAAAACAATCTGAAACACTTTTAGGTTTAAATAGAATAAATATTTAGGCTTTAATGCTGGTTTGGTTTACCAATGGTCTGTAGTTTGACAGATCCCTCGCCGAACAACATGAAGGAGTTGTGCACCAGGCGCCGATGGTTCTTCCACAGCAGACTGTAGTCTGCAAATGCGATATCCTTCCCACCCTGAGTCAACACATCTGTGGTCACCTGTGAAAACCAGAGCGAGAGATTAGAAACTACAGGGAAGTTAAGAGGTGCTCATTTAAACCTACTTTAACTAAGCAAATGGTGAATATAAAAATGCTGTAGTGTAAATCCACTTTCACAAAACCTGTTGAAAATATATACAGGTCATATTTCACCCAAAGTTAAAAGGAAAATAATATGTTTTGCACTACTTTTATCACAATTAAGCACACTTAACCCTTCAATTGTTTTATTAAAATATCAAAAACATACATTCTCATTACTCTAATGCAAAAGATTATTAATAGTATAGTATTTATGCATAATGATAATATTTGTTATACTACCTTTATGCTGATTTAAATAAAAAAAGTTTAGCATTTTCTCATTACTGTAATGCAATACTGTAAAGTGAATCATAAAAAAGTATTATAATTAAGTATTATAAATCTAAAGTATTAGTATTATTAAACATGAATCATGCTAATATCTTTCACACTGCCTTTCACTACTGATTTAAATAAAAAAAATCACCCTTATACATTTTCACTCATTACTGTAATGCAAAAAATATGAAATACATTAAATATTCATAAATCATGCTAACATATTTCATAGTACTTTTAATTTAAAATAAAATAAATCAATTAAAAAGCACTAAAAAGCTCATTTAAATAAAAAGCATTGTATTACATATTTTCTCTTATTACTGTAATGCAAAAAGTATAAAATATTAAAAATGATTTTATTTAAATACAGTTTTTTTTAACTGCTTACACACAAAATCTTTACTTGTCACACAATTTCTTAAAGCTGACACTCAAACAGCAGAAGCACACACCAAATCTAACCATGCACTAATTTTCAATTCTTTGATTTGTGTGTAAAGTTTTGAAAAAAAGAGGCAAAGTTTTGAAAATGTGTGTAAGCAGTTGAAAAAAAAACTGTAATACATTTTATTTAAATATTACAGTATTTACATTTTATTTAAATAATTAAAAAAAATGTAAAAAAAACAAATATTAATCAAATAAATATTATTAATAAAATAAAAAATGATCATAAATTATTAAAGTAATGCATAAAAATCTAAATGGTCCATTTTCTACATGCAAAATGTACAATCTTATATTTTTTCTTTAGTTTAAGGGTGCAATCTGTCTTGGACGTGTTTTTCATCAGATTGACTTGAATTCAAAACTATCAACACACTATTACAGTATCAGTCTCAGACTGTCATGCTCACCATCTTGGGCCGTCCGGCAAACTCTCGGCCGCGTTGCAGCAGCACTTCTCTGACCAGACTGATCTCGCTGACCACCAGTGTGAAGTATGGACCGGCGTACAGGCCAAACAGAGGGCCGTACCTGTGTGACAGCTGTGTGAGGAGCAGGTGAGGAGGCAGAGACGAGCGCAGGTGCAGCAGACTGCCCAACACTGGCACCCGCGGCAGACACGGCACCGAGTGGCTTCCCAGCATGCATCTGAGCAGCAGCAGCAGCAGCAGCAGCAGAGCAGCGCAGCAGCATACGCTCACTGAACACATGATGCTCCTCATTAACCTACAGACTCGCGCGCTCAGAGCTCATATAACGGCCCGGCGGATCAGCCTTGGTTTGGGGTTGGAGGTCACAGAAACCCTGAGGTGTCTGACCAATCACAGAGCAGATCTGATGACTGCTAGTTAACCGTTCATTTATTAAAATCACTTCTAGTGTGACATTTAGTGCAATGACTTTAAAAGAATATTTTATGCATTGCAAACCTGCAGAATCAATATTCTGGTCTCACAGCAAATAAAGTTTCTTTTTAAGAAGAGCCGTGGCCGCTGTGGCCATTTCTGGTACAAAAAAAAATCAATAAAATAGTATCAACTTCAATTAGTCCAGATGCATTTTGTTTGGTTGCTTTTGACAGAACTAAAACGTATTTTAAAAGTAAACAGAAACATATAAGTAAATACAAACGCTTTACAGAATAAAAAAGAAAAAAATTAAGATACAAGTATCAGTTTAATTTAGTTTAAAATAAAAATGGAAATTAATTGTAAAGTATAATTGCATAGACTAAAATAGAAAAACAACAACATGTTTTGAATTAAAAAGTTATAAATTACAAAGTAAAACTGTATAGATTAAAATAATAAATGTATTCTGATTTTATTTATTTATTATTTTAATCTAAACGAAACTAAATTAAACTGATACTTGTATCTTAATTTTTTTCTTTTTTATTCTGTAAAAAACAAGATAAAGATAGTAAATATAAAGTAAAACTATAGACTAAAAAATATTTAATTAAATATAAATATTTGATCTGAATGAGTAAATACAGTAAAACTGTATAAAACAAAATAAAAAAGATGCAAGTTTTGAAAAATATAGTGAATTAGTAAATATAAAATAAAACTGTATAGACTAAGAAACAAGATTCACATTTTCTAATTAATTAAAAAAAAAAAAAATATATATATATATATATATATATATATATATATATAGTTAAACAATACAGATTTTGTTAATTAAATGTTAAATAAAACTATATAAATCTGTATAAACTAAAATAAAAGATTTCACTCACAGGTTTCACTATTTAACCAAGAATAAAATAAAATACAATAAAAATAATAATAAAAAGTACTAAGCATTAATGTGTCTCTCTTTCTGGTTTGACTGTATTAAACTCTGAAATGACCTTCAGCTCCAAGGTAGTATAAACAGCTGAATGTTTACCGCAACATTTGACCTCGAATCTGTGAAAGGACAGAGAGGAAAAGACATTTATATCATTCATCACACACACACACACACACACACACACACACACACACACTTATATCAATGAATCAGTGTTCACTTAAGCCGAGACATGAACTTCTGTTAAATAAACTGTGTGTGTGTGTGGTGTGTGTGTGTGTGTGTGTGTGTGTGTGTGTGTGTGTATAGTGTATGTGTATTGTGTGTGTGTGTGTGTGTGTGTGTGTGTGTGTGTGTGTGTGCGCGCGCGCGTGCGTATGTATAGCGTATGTGCATATGTGTAGTATGTGTGTGTGTGTGTGTGTGTGTGCGTATGTATAGTATGTGTGCATGTATAGTGTATGTGTATACTGTGTGTGTGTGTGTGTGTGTGTGTGTGTGTGTGTGTGTGTGTGTGTGTGTGTGTGTGTGTGTGTGTGTGTGTGTGTGTTTGTAAATGTGATTTCTGGAAGCCAAATCAAATGTCATAAACAATTCCCAAAGCATCATGGGAATTGGACAGATTGAGCAGATGCACTGACTCACTGAACATCACGTATATTAAAATCATTAGTGTAAATGAAAGCCTTCAGTGACTAACACACAGATCACTGCAGCTGTCATCGCTCTGCACTGTGCAAACCCAGTCACCGAAACAACCTGCTGGTTAGTTAGTGGTTATGGCTCATGTTTAGGGTAACTAATGCAAACTAAACGCCAGACTTCAGGATTGAACACATCCTGCACATCAGAACACCTCAGCAACCACCCAGCAACCACATAACACTACACTAACAACCAATCAGAACACCCTAGCAACCACCTAGGAACTGTATAGCAATGCATTAGGAACCACTCAGAACATCTTAGCAACCACTTAGCAACTGTGTAACACTACACTAACAACCACTCAGAACACCTTAGTAACAACCTAGCACCCGTATAGCAATGCATTAACAACCACTTAGAACACCCTAGCAACCATATAACACTACACTAACAACCACTCAGAACACCCTAGCAACTGTATAGCAAATGCACTGACTACCACTCAAAACATCCTAGCAACCGTTTACCAAATCACTGACAACCACTCAGATCACCTTAGCAACCACATAGCAACCGTGTAAAACTACACTAACAACCAATCAGAATACCTTAGAAACCATATAGCAAATCACTGACAACTACTGAGAACACCCTAGCAACCATATAGCAACGCATTAACAACCGCTCATAACCAATATGCTAACAACCACTTAGAACACCTTAGCAACTACACTGCTCCACCCTGGCAACCGCCCACAACACAGAGAACACAAACCAAACACAGCTGTGCTTTTCTCTGGTTTGTACTGATTTTGTTTCTGGCCCTGATGAAGATGCTCTCAGACTCGACGCAGAATCATCGAGGCTTTCAAAGCATTTGTCAGTCAAGGACACACACACAGAAAACACCCACATGTGAAAGAATAAAAGTTTGCGCTCTATATATATCGGTGCGTGTCAGGCTGTGATGCTCCTGTGTGGGAGGAGTGAAGCTGGAGTCTCTTCTCTCTCCATCTTACACAACACTCAGAAACACAGCGGCGCTGATCTGGGGTCAGTCATCTTTATCATCGGGCTCGTCTCAAACCCTCCGCAGAAACACTGCAGCACAAATCAGCCCTCAAAAACAAATACGACTAGGGATGATGGACACTTTTAATACTTGACTTTTTAAATTTTTTAACAAAATGCAACTGTATTATCGGCCAGCTCTTTATATAAAGTTGGAGATTCAAGTAATCCAAGTACTCACATAATGCAATATATATATATATATAGCAAATTTCAACTGCGTTATTGTTTATATATGTGACCGTGCACCACAAAATCACTCATAAGGGTCAATTTTTTGAAACTGAGATTTATTCATTATCTGAAAGCTGAATAAATGCGCTCTCCATTGATGTATGGTTTGTTAGGATCAGACAATATTTGTCTGAGATACAACTATTTGAAAATCTGGAATCTGAGGGTGCAAAAAAATCTAAATATTGAGAAAATCTTCTTTAAAGTTGTTCAAATGAAGTTCTTAGCAATGCATATTACTAATAAAAAATGAAGTTTTGATATATTTACAGTAGGAAATTTACAAAATATCTTCATGGAACATGATCTTTACTTAATATCCTAATGATTTTTGACATAAAAGAAAAATCTATAATTTTGAGCCATACAATGTATTGTTGGCTATTGCTACAAATATAGCTGTGCTGCTTATGACTGCTTCTGTGCTCCAGGGTCACATATAAAAAAGTGACTATAATATAATCCAGCTGCTACTATAAGGCATGAAGATATTAAGATATTATAAACACTAACATCACGATTTTCCATACAGCTGCTGAAACAATGTCATATGTATGTGAAAAGACCACATCAACAGCTTGTTCCTTATTTTAGTTGTTTTATATGTTACAATTTTATAAAATGCATTAATTATACATATTGACTAAAGTAATGGCTGGATATTACCATGGTGTGGTGTTTCCCATTATTGTCTATACAGCATGTCATGAACAGTTTTTGGTTTTCGGTGTAATACATCTTAAATACAGATATGTTGCAGAACTTTTTAATCTAGATACAATTTAGTGTTTTAAACTGCATTCTTCATTAATCAATGTCAATACACAGCAGCCTCCCGTAACGTCAACATGCCCTATATCGGCCACTTACGAGTTTTACCTGAACAAGTTGAAACCAGTGGATGATAAAAGAGGTTAAAAAATCCCACAGGGACATGAGCTATTTCTGAAGACCAGAAAATAATACTTTTAATAAGAACATAAGACTAGCAACCACACAGAACACTTCAGAAATCAAAGAGCAACGTCCAGTCAACCATCATATCACCAGGTTTACACATGCAATTACTACTTAAATGACATAATACTAATTTACCAGTTTATTTGTTTGCATTAATATGCTTATTTAATTTAAAATGTACCGAAAACCGCTGTGATGAAACACATGGTACACCTTATTTCACACTGCAAGATAGCTGTTTAATGTTCATAATTAAGATAATAAATTAAAAAATTTGCAATAAAAGGTTAAAGGGGTCATGACATGAGAAATCACATTTGCTCTGATCTTTTGGCATTTAAGAAGACTTTATACCATTATAACATCCTGCAAGTTTCATAGTTTAAAACGTCCTCTTCATTATAAACAAAGCGTTTATTTAATCAAGCTCCAAAAACAGCTCGTTTTGGATCCGAGGTGCAAGATGACGTCACCTGGACACAAACATTTGCATAAACACTATAAATGCTAACGGTTTGTATACATACATGCATAGAAATAACATACAACGAAACAAACTTTTTAAATAGAATATGAGATAATCTTTGTGACCCTGCAGCACAGAAGCAGTCATAAGCAGCACAGCTATATTTGTAGCAATAGCCAACAATACATTGTATGAGTCAAAATTATACATTTTCTTTTATGCCAAAAATCATTAGGATATTAAGTAAAGATCATGTTCCGTGAAGATATTTTGTAACCGTAAATACATCAAAACTTATTTTTTGTTCAGGGTCACATTTGTTGCATCAATCAGGGAGTTCTTACATATCCTTTATTCTGTTGTTCACCATAAATTATAGGGTAGGTGAGTAGGTCATTTTTTATTATTTCATTTATTTATTTATTTTTTGGTCCTGTTTATATTAGGTGGCCTTAACTACTATGTACTTACATTTGAATTAATCATTTAGTACAATGCAATTATTGTGTACATACATGTTTTTATATTGTACTTATATTTTTAAAAATACCTATATGTAATTACATCTGTAATTAATTTCTGTAATTACATTTATAATTACACTGTTGACCCATCCCTTACACCTGAACCCACCCTTAAACCCACCAAACCTGTCCCTAACCTTACCGTATCCCCCCTCAATAGCAGCAGAAGTGTTTTGCAATACAGTATGAACACAATAAGTACACTGTACTTATTTTTTGATGTAAGTACATAGTAGTTAAGGCCACCTAATACAAAGTGGGACCTATTTTGTACTTTATACCAAATTATGTTCAATATAATTAGATTTTCACCGCATATGATAAGGTAACTTACTGCTATAACCAACTCACGGGTTTTCTGTAGCTAGTATTCAGTGTTTTGCTGCTTTTTCCAGGGCATATTCTTCCTCACTGCTGTTTGCACATGAGATCCCACACCTCCAGCACGGCGGGGGCGAGCATGTATTTTTGGCGGGAATGCCTCGCGTTTGACAGCTGCCGTTACCGGGAACGGGCTGCCCCGGAGCGCGCCCACGCCGCGACGATTCAGCGCTCTGTAACGACAGAGATGTCGCCAAAAAACAGATGAATCACGTGCGACAGGCGTTTATAGACAGAGCCATGTTTGGTCTCGGCTTCCGGAAGCAGAAAAATACAATGCGCTGCAAAACACAACGATAATGACTTTAAACTTAATTATGCAATGCAGTCTACTGCATATAGCTAACATGCACGTGTATATATGTAAATACAAAAGCCTAATAAAATAACATGGTAGGTCTATTACAGTAGGACCAGGTACAATAAGCTACTTTAAGAATAAAGTGCATTATTTGACCCTATATAACAGTTTATAGTAAACATGTTCAACATAGCATTTTAAATTCATCACATATCTGTCTCTACATATACACTGTAGAATACCCTCTTAAAATAATAGTTCAGAAATTTGCTGAAAATATAGCCTACTCAGAGGTCAGGATGATCAGGATGAGTTTGTTTCTTCATCAGATTTGGAGAAATGTAGCATTGCATCACTTGTTCACCAATGGATGCTCTGCAGTGAATGGGTGCCGTCAGAATGAGAGTCCAAACAGCTGATAAAAACATCACAATAATCCACAATTTATACACAGTCCATCAGTTAATGTCTCAAGAACCCAAAAGCTGCCTGTTTGTAAGAAACAAATCCATCATCGGGACATTTTTAACTTCAAACCAGTGCTATAAATACAAGTCCATAATCCATAATAACGCTTCCTCCACTGAAAAAGTGTTCTGGTCTGAATCAGGAGAGAAATCTGCACAGATCAAGCACCGTTTGTCCAAAACAGCTCTAAACAATATGTGGCTGGATTTTGATGTGAGAGACAACAGGAGATGGACTTTTTCACTGGAGGAAGAGTTATTATGAATTATGGACTCAGATTTTAGTTAAAAACATCTTAATGATGGAGAAGTCACGTGACATGCTTATGAACCTAGTCGCACTTGAGTAGAGCTCCATACGTTTGACCCCTTTTTGCTGATTTTTTTATTTTTATTTTAAGTTTTATTCATTAATAATACTTTCCCTGACGGCATACAATCGGAAACAGCAGGAGTTGTCGTCGTCAGCTTATCACATGTCAGTTGTTCAGTCGCTATGCTCTAAACTGGATCTTCTTGCAGGGGAGATGAGAGAACAAAAGAAAGTTGTCGCAGATCATGATAGGCGTGTAGCCGCGCTCAAGCAACAGGTTGTGGGTTTACAGGATCGCAGTAGGCGCAGAAATCTGCGTCTGGTCGGATTGCCTGAAGGTTCCGGAAAGGACGACCCTATGGGCTTTTTGAAAAGATTGCTACCGACGTGGCTCCCGTCTCTGGCGGGCAAAGAGATTGAAGTTGAGCGAGCGCATCGTGTGTGTACACAAGGCCCTCCTCAGATCGTGCTAAACCACGGGTTTTCATCTTTAAACTGTTGCGGTACACGGACAGGGAGCTCATTCCCCGGTGACTTCACGCCCCGGTAAAAACATCCGACGGAGCAACGCTGTCATTCCTTCCAGATTTTTCTACGGTCACCGCAAAAGGAAGAAGTGCATTTGCGCCAGTTAGGAAGGAAATGAGAGAAGCTGGCATCCAGAATTTTCTTCTTTATCCTGCAACACTGAAGGTCATTCTCAATCAAGGTGAACCTAAAATGCTATACTCCCCAGAAGAAGCAAGAGCTTTTCTCAGATCCCGTTCAGCCACGAACTCTCAGTGAGCTTCAGCTGGACATTTGCTGTCTAATTGGAGAAGAAATGCTCTAAATGGTTCGACCAGTCACACCTGCTATATAACACCCACTCAGTTCCTGCTCAGATCGCCGAGTATTGTTTAGCGTTTATTGCTCACCTAGTGATAGCTACATTACGGAGGCGGTTTTCTGCCCTAGTTTCTAGTTCTTAGTTCATGGTCTAGTCTAGCCTTGTCTTGTGTTTTCCTGTTTCCTGACCTCTGCCTGTGTATCTTGGATTAACCCTTTGCCTGCTGTTTCGGACTCTGTTTGCACCTCGCCTGGACTTTTGCTTGTGTACCTGGATTATCTCTCATTGTCTTGCTCCCTGGATCACATTCACCGCCGATCGAACCTGTCTGTTTATTGGACTGCTCTTGTGTCTTACCCACGATATACCTGTTTGCCATTGTTTAACCCTTGCTTGTTTTGTGACCATGTCTTTGAATAAAAGCTCTGCACATGGATTCGCATGCCTCTTGTCTCGTCGGTCCCATAACAGTATTCCTTCTCTCTCTCTCCCCCTTTTTTTTAAAATAGAGATACTACTTAGTCAATATGCGACTATGGGGCCAATGTTGGTGCTTCAGTAATGTGCAGGTTTTTGTTGATGCCACGGACCATATTAAGCGGTGCTGGCAGATCAGGATTTGTTCTTGGTTTGATCTGCTATAGTTCATGGGAATGTATTTATGTTTTTTTTTAATAGTGAAGGGAAGGGTGGGGGGTGGTTTAATGGTAGACTCAACTGGTTTTATTTTCAAACTTATATTTTGTCTTATTATGCAGTAATTCTGTTCGACACCTAATGAGGGACCTTCATATTCTGAGTTGTAATATTAATGGCCTAAATGGCCCTAACAAACGTACAGGTTTTCTGGATTTTTCGCGAAGAAGAAAGATTGATATAGTGTTAGTTCAAGAATCCCATTTGAAAGAAGAGGATATACACAGGTGTAATAATAAGTTTTATGAAGTGGTATCTCACTCATCTTTGGATACTAAAGCAAGGGTGTCCTAATATTGGTGCAGAGGATGTTAAATATTACTATTTTTCGGATTTTGAAATTGTATTGGGCGCAAATACGAATTCTGTAATGTGAACCTGGACTGTGTATTTGTTGGACATTATCTCGATGGAACTCTGAACTTCTCGTATGCATGGATATAGCATGGAAACTGTGGGTTTATGGCATTCAGCTTTTGATGTTGTGTCATCTTTTCTAGAATCCTTGTAAAAATTATTTTATTGAGGGTGGGTTCTAAATTTACACAGTTGCTTTTTGTTTTTACTGCTGTTCCCAGATGAAAATTTAATAATAAAAAAAAAACATCTTAATGATGGATTTGTCTCAGCTTTTGTCTTCCCAAGATGTTAACTGATTTGTTTGGACTCTCATTCTGACGGCACCCATTCCCCAAAGTTCTTTGGAAAAGCAAATCTGGTTCTTCTATGGTATTGCGAGGGAACTGGAACATTTACTTTTTAAGAGTGCAAATCACAAATAAACGCAATGACTTTTCACACGATTAGATTATTTTACCCGGCAGCCAGACAGCTATACAGAAGGATAATGATTTAATACTAAAGTCAGATGATTTTAAATTAATAATAAGTAATTAGTTTCATGTACAGCATGGGGGATCTGTGAGCTTAAACAATCAAGAAGACTTACTGATATTTAAGATGTGCGTAACACCTGTAAACAGCAGCAGCAACAACAACAAATACATTTACCTGAAAAGCAAAATTGCATAAGATATTAGAATTTATTTTTATTGAATAAAAGCGCATGCATTTTCCCCACTTGTTTAGGCACCTTACAAAATGAACCAATTTGTTTCTTATTCCACAGCAGCGTTGCATTCATATTAGAATTAAACGGGCATCCCAAACTCCACCTGAGTCTCATCATCTAATAAATGAAATCTCCATGGGTGCTAAAGGCTGGATGCTGGTTAAATGTTATTATCAAAAGAAACTTTATGACTCATATTTGAAAATCATAGATGCAGCTGCAGTCCAAGTGCGCGCCACGGCTCATTAGGCGATCTGAAGAAATGAAGCGTTACATAACACGCGATAAAATGAGACAGCGGAGATGTTATTCTCAGTCACGCTTTTACCGTGTGATCATGGTCTTACATCGTTTGCATACATGCAGCGTTTATGTAACGCGAACTATTTCGACTCATATTAGCGATATGAGCATGCACAAGCACAATAAACGATCTGCTTTTGATTGTCAGGTCGATTTAGCATGACATTTATATGCTTTATTGCACGCGGGAGGATGATATGCATGTGTGTGAGTGTCGCTGTCCGCGGTGCTGAAACGCTCTGAATGCTGCAGGCGGCGGAGGCTGATGCATCAACTGCACAACTGATCTAACCAGTTTCCTTTACAAAACATCAGGAAAAGGAGGGCAAAGCTGATGCAGACCAGCAGTTACGCAACAGATGGGTGTAGATGCAAAGCAGAGGCTTGATATTTGACATATTTCCTGTTCCAAATCAGTATAATCTCTAAAATGCAAACAAGTGTGGCTCGTCTGTGGTTAAAAGTCTGCTATATCCGCATTGCATGGGCTTTCAGTGTGCATTCATTGCCTCGCTGCTGCGGTGCATCGTTTTAACCCATCAGATCGTCTGTCAAAAGTCACCCGAGGCGCTTTCGCTTTGACACGGTTCCATTGCGAACATAATGGCCGCCTGTCATTCACAAGCGCGCCTCATTTTTCCGCAATGGTCTTCAGGAAAGTCGCCGCTACGTCACGCCCCGTGCCCATTTTCGGAGGGGAACCCCGTCACATCCTCTGCCCATATTTGGGCAAGAGCCGTCCAGAGTCAGCACACGGCGGGGAATCCTCCTGCCGACGTAGATGAGCGGTGGGCGGAGTCTCGGTGGAGCCGAACGATATAAAAGCAGGACGAGGAATTCCGGTAAACGAATCGACGGAGACCAGAACCTGAAGCAAGCCTAACTGCAAGGGAATCCCAAAGCAGGATTGTTAATCAGAAATTATTCCTTGTGGATTTTGTGCCAGTTTCACGTCGACATCATGCTGAACACCGTGGACTTCAGCGCTTTGGATCTTCTTTGCGCACAAACCTTTCCTCTGGAGGGACAATCCGCCGTTCAGAATCAACCTGATGCTGGTGAGCACTGCATTTTATCTTATTCATGTTAAATCAGCACATTAACTTCTAAAAGCGCCTGATTTATTGATAAAATAGATCAAATTGCATGCAATGCACTAAATGCAACAGCACACTTATAGTTTGCATTCAAGTCCTGATGCAGTGAGTCAACAGCTTATGTAACGCATCTCTCTCCTCTTCCTCTTGCAGCTTGCGGTTTGTTGAAGCCCAAAGCGGAGCCACTGGACGCCGGTTTCCCCGACTGCTCCAACGACGGCTTCCCGCCGTCGCCGCTCACCTACACCGGCAGCTTCTACGCGGAGACCGGGCAGTACAGCGCAGATGCGCTTCTCAGCATCCTAACGGAGATCGTCGGCATCTCCGATAACTTCTCCGGTAACTCTCGCGGAAGCGCGCTGTCGCGCCAGGAGTCGCTGTTATCCACCGGCAGCTCGCTGGGCTCGCCGGAATCGCTGTGCAACGACTCCTTGGACGAATTCGCGGAGGCGAACTCCCGCGTCAAGAGCGAGTTCGGCGGCGGCAGCTGCTGCAACGGCGGCGATCTGTTCGACGGATTCGCTTCCCACGAGCCGTCAGACCTGGATGACATCATTGACCTGCTCTCTCCATTGGGTCCCGAGACCGACTCGGTTTTGGACACGTGGATCAAGCAAGAGCCTCTGGAACAGGCGAGCGCGCTAAACTTCCAGATTCCCGTCGCGGCGCATGAGAACAGCCTCTACCGGACCATCTCGTACCCATGCGCCACGACCGCGTTCCTGGACTCGCTGCTGGCCACCAACACGCGGAGCGCCAAACCGCGCGGCAGGAAGGGCGCGGCGCGCGAGAAGCCGTTCTCCTGCCCTATTGAGAACTGTGAGCGCCGCTTCTCGCGCTCCGACGAGCTCAATCGCCACGTGCGCATCCACACCGGCCACAAGCCCTTCCAGTGCCGCGTCTGCCTGCGCTGCTTCAGCCGCAGCGACCACCTCACCACCCACATGCGCACGCACACCGGCGAGAAGCCGTTCTCCTGCGACGTGTGCGGGCGCCGCTTCGCGCGCAGCGACGAGAGGAAGCGGCACGGACGCGTGCATCTCAAGCAACGTGAGAGGATGCAGCAGAAGACGGAGCTCCTGGCCGCGGCGTGCGCGTTTTCCCTCCCCGGACTCGCGTAAGCTCGCTGCGCGTTCGGCTGGTTCCGTTCTACCCGAGGTTTATGGCTCGCTCGCTCGCACGCGGCGCATGCAAGGCATGTAGCTCATGTGCCAGAGCAGCTCCGCTGTCCGAGAACTGGAAGTGGAAGAGTCTTTAACAAAGCCTGAAGCGAGCTTGGCACGCGAGGGAACGCTTAAAAACTCTTTGTCTGCGGAGCCAGACGTGTTTCAGCACTTCCGGTGGACAGCGCCTCGTTAAAGTCGCACAAAACCATGTGTTTTTCTACCTGCGCTGACGTCCAGAACGTCGCTCTCTCAAACCTCAGATGTTGTTTCTGGAATCTCCTGCATGTCTTGATGTGAACGTGTACTTGTTTTACACTGCTCCACCACGCTGGCATGCGACATGTCGTTGTATTTTGATACATCACTTTTTAAAGCACATGAAAAGAGCTCTATATATTTGTAGGTTATTGAGCGTAATTTTGTATCGTCGATTTTCAAGAGAGTATAAGAAGAATCTATCTTATAGATTTTCATAAGTGATTGTATTCCACTTTTGACAGTAGAATGTGTTTGGTTGGTTCTTGGGAACCTGAAGCGATAGAGTATTTAAAACTTCAACATCGTAGTTGAGTTGCAGTAGCACACTTGGATGTGCAGATTGGCCTCTGGATTCTCCTGGGGTCGGATCGATATTATTGTCTTTTTGCCTTTGAAAACTGTTCTCGTGCAATGAAACTCTGTTACACGCCTTGTGAATATTTGAGGCTACTGAATGTTTCAAATAAAACTTTATTTATTGACATTATTCCGAGTCTTTAATGATTATGCCAACACACATCTATACATCAGGAAACAAGCTCCATCCTTTTGTACACAACTATTTACTAGTGTTCTTTCCACATTGTACAATAATAGAAAATTCATGTCCCAACTTCTGATGTGTAAGCCATACATCATAAAATATTTCATATTAGGAACAGAAGCAATAAAAATAAATAAATAGAAAAATCTATTTTAAAAAGTTTTTCATTACACTGTAAAATATGCAAAAACAAATAGTTTTTATGTTGTACTTTTCCTATATTTTAGTAATAAAAAAAATCTTTGCATTAAAAATTCATACAGGTAATAAAATATAATAAATATTAAAAAAAAAATATATATATATATATATATATATTTTTTTTTTTTGAATATAGTACTTTTCCTATATTTTAGTAATAAATAATAAAAAAAATTCATACAGGTAATAAAATATAATAAATATTTCAAGTAAAATAAAAATATATTTTTTAATATAGTACTTTTCCTATATTTTAGTAATAAATCATAAAAAAAATCATACAGGTAATAAAATATAATAAATATTTAAAATAAAATATTTAAAAAAAAAAAAAAAAAATATATATATATATATATAGTACTTTTCCTGAACTGTAGTAATTAAACAAATCATTATATTCAAAGTTCATACAGGTATTAAGTTAAATAAACATATAAATTTAATAAATAAATATGTAAATAAAGTTCGTCATTGCATTTTTTAAAGAATAAATAGTTTTTATTTAGTGCTTTCCCTAAATTTAGTAATTCGACAAACTCAAATATCGTGCAATAAAAAAAGTTTAGACTGAAAATTGTTATATATATATATATATATATTTTACTGTAGTAATTAAACAAATAACATAATTCAGATTTCATACAGCCAAATAAATAAATAAATAAATAAAAAAAACAGAGTAAGTTCGTTTTTAACTGTAAAAATACTGAAAAATATATTTTTTATTTATATATATATATTTTTTACTGTATTAATTCAACAGATAACATAATTCAGATTTCATGCAACAAAATAAAAAAATAAAATGAGTAAGTTCGTTTTTAACCGTAAAAACACTGAAAAAAAACCTATGTTGTAGTTTTGATGTATTGTAGTAATTAAACAAATACTCAGATTTAACTTTAATACATGTACGTTCGTGATTACACTGAAAACGTGTTTTATAATACTTTTCCATTTGGTCGTTTTCACATGAACGACATGTCCGTCTAGCGCCATCTATTGGTGGACAATGAAACCCTCAAATCTCTCTGTTTCTGTATTTCTCTCTCTCACTCACACACTCTCTCTCTCTCTCTCTCTCTCTCTCTCTCTCTCTCTTCTCTCTCTCTCTCTCACACACACACACACACACACACACACACACACACACACACACACACACACACAGGACACTTTCTGCTATTTCAGATTTTCAATACACTCCATTCTGTGTGATTTATAAGCGTTTTGAAAAGTGGGGACATGGAGTAATGTCCTGAAAAGTCACCTTCTCCTTGTAATACCTGTCATACCCTCGTCATTAAACACATCTATGTCCTGATTTGTCACAAAAACTAGTGGGGGACCACAGGCCAGTCCCCACAATGTCAAACATTTCAGGTTTTACTATCCTTGTGGGGACATTTGGTCCACACAACGTAGCATAAACAAGTACACACACACACAGAGAGAGAGAGAGAGAGAGAGAGAGAGAGAGAGAGAGAGAGAGAGAGAGAGAGAGAAACTAGTAAAAGTGTATCAACTCACTTTATCTAATATATATATATAGAGAGAGAGAGAGAAATTATGATTATCATTTAGAAAAACTAGAGTATGGGATCTCTTAGATACTGCATTCAAACATATTTAAAGTATAATAATTATGGACACAATTGTTGCGTATTTCCCGGTCCGAAACGCACCGGCGCAGCTTCAGCACCACGAGAGTGTGGACAGCACCGCGCGCGCACGGCATTCACAGCGGCGCGTGCCCGACAGAACGTAACGCGCGCGCTCCCGCATAAATGCATTCTTCTTACCGCTCTATTTCACGCTCCTCGAGCGCTCCGTTTCTCCCAGACCGGGAGTGACGTCAGAGGCGACCGGAGCGGCTGGATCTGCGGAAGACGAGAGTCCAGACAGAGAACCGGTGGGTTTTACGAAAACGGATATTTTCAGTGCTGCACGTTCATTTGAATAATTCACTGCATGCTTCTAGATGATGCACGTGAAGTTCTTGGGCTGGGTCGCGTGATTCACACACATTCCGATACAAGACCAGACCGAATTACCAAACGACCGATGCACTTCCACCGGGTAGATGCTTCTTTCAATAATAATTGCAACTTAAATGAGAAAGCATGAGCAGAAGACTGTGCATTTGTATAATCGGTGCACGCATGCATATTTCTATACTGTATTTCATCTTCGCGGTGTTAATGGAGCTTTTCTCGGACCGCAGCTTTTGTCTTCATCATATTCATGCGGAAATAACGCGGAGCGCGCGCGCAGAGTCATGCGTGAAGTCCAGCGTGTCACCTGCAGTATCCCTCTCACACAATTCACGAGTGTGCATCTGAACTGGTTAAAATTATGTTGAAAATACAAGATTCACTGGAATTACATTAATAATTCTTCATTAACTAATTACTATTCCCTGATAACGTACAGAATAGTTTTCCTCTACTAATTTAGACATACTTGAACTAAAAGTTCAATACAGTAAAAACCGTTAACAGTTATTAAAATTAAAATATTAAAACAATTTTATGTGTCATAATGTGTCATAGTTTCCACATAAATATTGCACAACATTGATAATAATCAGAAATGTTTGTTGAGCAGCAAATCAGCTTATTAGCATGATTTCTGAAGATCATGTGACACTGAAGACTGGAGTAATGATGCTGAAAATCACAGAAATAAATCACAGTTTAACAGATATTCACACAGAAAACAGCTATTTGCAATTATAATTGTATTTCACAATTTCACTGTTTTCACTGTATTTTTGAGCAAATAAATGCAGCCTCGTGAGCAGATGTGACTTCAAAAACATTAAAAAAAAAAAATCTTACTAACCCCACAATTTTAAACTTTAATGTGTATTGAATATATTAGAGCATTTCCGTAAATAAATTTTCACCATTATCCATAAAAGAAAAGTTAAAGTAAATTCATTAAATATCTATTTTTGATTATATTTACATTGAAAATGAATCATAAACACACACTCATGAAGAGACAATTACTGTATACTTGATATCCTAGTAGACATAAATTAAATAAATGATGTAAAGATAAAGCAGGTAGGAGAGAGAGAGACATTGAAATATAGGTGGTGCTGTTGCTATATAGAGCACATGATTTATTTAAACAAGAGTGAGACTGAACAAATACATACCATAAAACAATACAGGGTTATGACTGGCAGTCCTGGGACTCTAAACCAGATAAAACAAGATCACAGGAGAACAAAAACACTTTATACTTATATAAGTGTAAGATGAGATGGATGAGTCTAGAGGTGCGTTCTTTTGTTCAGCATGAAGCGCTTCAGATCCAGACAGAACAATGTTTTTTGAGTGAAGTATAATGACAACAGGCATCAGCATGAACTTACACTCAATGGAAGAGTAGTTGTGACATTTTGTTCCATGGGATTGTGACAGAAGTACTGAAAGCACAGAGACTCAGTATCAGTGCACACATACACACCAGTGACCTGTTTACTGTTCACCAGTTTCTCTCTATTACATCACTTCCTGTGAAAACATACATGAGAAACAACAGCAGAGGAATGAAAGAAGTTTGGCTTCATGAATTAAAATATACTGTGTTAATACAACAAATTGTTTTTTTTCATGGAAACCCGTATACGTTTTATTGTTTAAATATTACTAAAGTTATTCCTTTTGTTCTATTCTTCTTTTTCAGGTGTGATTCTGCATGAGCCTGTTTTGGACTGAGAAGCTCCTAAAACACCACAGACATTTCTGAAATGCCCCTAAAAAGTTACTGAAATGCCCCAAGACGCTTCTGAAACAGCCCTAAAACGCTCCTAAAGTTACTTAAACACCCAGAAGATACTGAAATGCCCCTTAAACACTCCTATAAGTCACTAAAATGCCCTTGAAAGACCCCAGAAAATACTGAAAAGCTTTTGAAATGCCCCTAAATTCTCTTAAAAGGTTACTGAAATGCCTATGAATCACTCCAGAAGATACTGAAACACCCCAAAACGCTTCTGAAGGTACTAAAACATCCTTGAAACACACCAGAAGATACTGAAACACCCCAAAATACTTAGTAAAATACCTTTGAAACACCCAGAAGAAACTGAAACGCCTTGAAGAACTTCTGAAACACCCTTACAACACTTCTAAAGTTATTGAACGTTTCCTGATATGTTTTGAAACACTCATAAAGTTACTGAAACGTTTCTGAAACTTTCTTGAAATGCTCCTAAGTTACTGAAACGTTCTTGATAGGTTCTTGAAATCCTCCTAAAGTTCCTGAAACATTCTTGAAATGCTCCTAAAATTACTGAAACATTCCTTAAACTTTCTTGTAAACGCTCCTAAAGTTACTGAAACATTTCTGAAACTTTCTTGAGATGCTCCTAAAGTTCCTGAAACATTCTTGAAAAGCTCCTAAAGTACCTGAAACGTTCTCGAAACGTTCCTAAAGTTCCTTGAAATAATCTTGAAACACTTCTAAAGTTCCTGAAATGCTCCTGAAATGCTCCTGAGCTGCGAATGATCTCACCATGCGACTCAGGAGTTGTTTTTTGAGTGTGTGAGCACGTTGTCACAGTATGTCGACCAGCGCCGAGCTGCCGTTGCACTGCCCGACCTGCGGAGAGGCGTGTGGGTTTGGAGAGCACCTGTCCAGCTTTCACTCCTGCCAGAAGCTCTGTCTGACCCCTCGTCGGAGCTCTGAGGGCGGACTGATGTCCCTTTATGCCCAGCGAGAGAATGAAATCGACCGCCCCCTGCAGCTGGAGCTCCTGGATGCCCTGAGTTTGGCCCGTCCGCTCCGAAAGATCCTCATCCAGAGGGATTCACCATCGTCTATGTCTCCAGTGCTGGCGGTCGCCGTGAGCTCCAGAGCCGCAGAAGCGGAGGCAGATGCCGGACACGCCGTGGCCCAGCTGGGAGTGCCGTGGCTGGGCAGGCTGGCGCTGGAGGCCCGGCTTCAGCAGCTGGCGCTGGAGGTGCAGGAGCGCGTGTCGCTCAAACTGGAGGCACTGCAGGATGAGGTGAAGCGGAGGAGCGCGGAGGTGAGGCGGGCCAGGAGAGAGAGCGAGCGCATGCACAGAGAGAAGCACCAGGCGGAGGAGCGGGCGGCCGAACTGGAGCGGCAGGTGGACATTTCCGTGGAGATGCTGGCCGGCCTCAGATATGAGCTGAGAGAGAGAGACGAACAACTGCAGCGCAAGCAACAGTGAGTGTATGTTTAGATTAGAGATGCACTGAAATTTCAGCAACTGAATATGAAAATAGTTTTGGAGGGCCGAAATCTTTGACTGATGTTTAACTAACTTTTCTGATGGCGTGTTTTGAACATGTCAGTGTTTATTAAATGCACACAGCTACTACAGGTAAACATGTCAGCTGGGGTGGGAATCTGTAGGTACCCTAAAACAGGGTTGCCAAGGTTTGTGTAACAAAACCAGCCCAGTTGCTACTCAAAAATAGCCTAGTCATGGCCAAACCTAGCCCAACCATGTTCTGGGGGAAATTGGCTATCAAAATCGCGTACCTTTGGTCAAAACGTGTTCCGTAGGACGCTTTAACCCGCATAATGAAAAACAACAAAAAAGTAGCCCAATTACATGTTGTCAACATGAGAACATTAGTCTACCTAGGCTCATTGGAAATTCATGCCTCTACCTACATTTCTCCAAAACTCCAAAAACGCACGGAAATTTACAAATTGCTGCAGTTTCCACTTGAAATGAACACTAGAGGCAGTTAAAATCCAACAACATTTATTTATTTTCACACACAGTATGACTTACAGGGCCAGAGTTTCCATTAAGAAACCCTAATTTTCACACAATTCTTTGCACAATAATATTTCATGATTTCAAAACATTTGAAAATTTGAAAAATTGCTACTTACTTTTGAAAAAGATACAGCTTAATAAATGTGGGTTTTCTAACACAGTAGGTTTGCGTGGTAGCTCACACGATACGATATAGCATTGGACTTGTGAGGTGAAGTGCTCCGGTACGAATCCTGTGAATCCACGGTCCTGCTGCAATACATACCTGAAGTGACGTACTAAAAATGCAACAATATGTACCTGAAGCAACATAACAAAAACACAGCAATATTTTCCCGAAGTAACGTAACAGAAACGCAGCAATGTAACAAAAATGCAGGAATACATACCTGAAGCAACATAACAAAAACACAGCAATATTTACCCGAAGTAACGTACCAGAAACGCAGCAATGTAACAAAAATGCAGGAATACATACCTGAAGCAGCGTAACAAAAACACAGCAATACGTACCTGACGCAAATGTAACAAAAACGCAGCAATACATACCTGAAGCAAATGTAACAAAAACACAGCAATACGTACCCGATGCAATGTAAAAAAAAAATGCAGCAATACGTATTTGAAGCAAATGTAACAAAAACGAAGCAATACGTATCTGAAGCAAATGTAACAAAAACGCAGCAATATGTATCTGAAGCAAATGTAGCAAAAACACAGCAATACGTATCTGAAGCAAATGTAACAAAAACACAGCAATACGTACCCGATGCAAATGTAATAAAAACACACAGCAGTACATACCTGACGCAAATGTAACAAAAACGCAGCAATACATACCTGAAGCAACGTAACAAAAACGCAGCAATACGTACCTGAAGCAACGTAACAAAAACGCAGCAATACGTACCTGAAGCAACGTAACAAAAACGCAGCAATACGTACCTGAAGCAACGTAACAAAAACACAGCAATAAGTACCTGAAGCAACGTAACAAAAACGCAGCAATACGTACCTGAAGCAACGTAACAAAAACGCAGCAATACGTACCTGAAGCAACGTAACAAAAACACAGCAATACGTACCCGATGCAAATGTAATAAAAACACACAGCAGTACATACCTGACGCAAATGTAACAAAAACGCAGCAATACGTACCTGAAGCAACGTAACAAAAACACAGCAATAAGTACCTGAAGCAACGTAACAAAAACACAGCAATAAGTACCTGAAGCAACGTAACAAAAACGCAGCAATACGTACCTGAAGCAACGTAACAAAAACACAGCAATACGTACCCGAAGCAAATGTAATAAAAACACAGCAATACATACCTGAAGCAAATGTAATAAAAACACACAGCAGTACATACCTGAAGCAAATGTAACAAAAACGCAGCAATACGTACCTGAAGCAACGTAACAAAAACACAGCAATACGTACCCGAAGCAAATGTAACAAAAACGCAGCAGTACATACCTGAAGCAGCGTAACAAAAACGCAGCAATAGGAAGCTACGTAAAAAAAAATGAAAGCAAAGTAACAAAAACACAGCAACTTGTGCCTGTACCAACATCACATATTGAATGCGTGTTTTAGCACCACTCAGTGGACATTTCACTTTGAAACTGCCGCAAAACGGGCACCAGGATACATAATATTGGTGTTGCAGGAATGTCGCCACAAGCATGTATTTCCAATGAGGCTGGGTTTACATTATTAAAGACCAAATAACTTCTACTTCATTCTATTAACGTTACAGAAGGAACGTATGTCCAGTTTTTTTTATATTTTTAAAAAAAAAGTTTTTTCCTGGTTATGTGAATGTTAAGGGAACATAATATGGAACTGTTACTTTTGAATATTCTTTGAACATTCCGAATTATGTACATTAGATGAACATCCAACTAAAATGTTTCAGGAAAAAAGTTCCATTAATGATAATGTATAAATAATGTTTTGATATTAAAGACCAGATTAAAGACCAACTTTGAATGAATTTTCTGTTAACGTTACAGGAGGAACGTTTGTTC
>CM056145.1:2234380-2236880 GCA_029620275.1 Acrossocheilus wenchowensis
CCTCAAACCTCGATCCCGTGGCAAGAAGGAGAGCAAAGACGAGTACTTGCGCAGCACAAGGTAAAACACACACACACACACACACACACACACACACACACACACACACACACACACACACACACACACACACACACACTCATACACTCATACACACACACACACACACACACACACACACACACACACACACACACACACACACACACACACACACACACACACACACACACACATTTCTCACATATTCTCAAACATGATGGCCAGTATGAAGTGTTTTAGTGAAGAGTGTTTTGGTCTCTCTGTGTTGAGGGGCGGGCTGGAGGCGGGGCTGGAGGCGGTGCTAAAGGCAGCAGGGCGGAGTCTCATCTCTCTGAGCGTCTCTCATTGTCCCAACATTCTGACGGACAGATCGCTGTGGCTCGTCAGCTGTCACTGCCGCGCGCTGCAGTCGCTCACATACAGGTCACATAAACTGCTTTTCAGAAATAAATATTACATATTACATTATCATAATTATCAATATTGCAGATGCATTTCTTTAGATGGCATATTTAAGTCTTAAGTATCAATTTTTCAAAATGCTTAGGACTGCTTCTGTGCTCCAGGGTCACACATTACACTTTGTTATAAATGGTAAAATTCACGCAGCCGATTGTGTTGTGTTCAGGAGCGTGTCGGATCCGGCGGGACAGGAGGTGATCTGGGCTCTGGGAGCGGGGTGCAGGAACATCACGACGCTGCGCATCGCTCCTCTACAGCCGTGGTGAGCATCCGTCTCTTTAAATCCATCAGCGCTGATCACATGACCACTAATTTCCCGCCTTGGTTTCCTGCAGCCTGCAGCCCGGTCGCTTCAGTAACCGCTGCTTGCAGACGATTGGCCGATGCTGGCCGAACCTGTGCCGTGCTGGGGTGGGCGGGGCCAGCTGCGGCGCGCAGGGATTGGCCTCTCTGGGTGAGTGACAGGTCAGGTGATGCGTGAGCAGTGTTGGGGAAACTTACTTTTAAAAGTAATGCATTCAAATATTGCGTTACTCCCTAAAAAAGTAACTAATTACGCTAGTTACTTTTTACGGAAAGTAATGCATTACGTGACTTTTGCGTTACTTTTCAAATCTGGGCTGGGCTTGCTTGTTTGTTTTTAATATAAAAAGTTCTATTTTTGTTAAATGTAAAAGCCCTTTCACACCAAAAAGTGAAATGAATACGCCTCAGGCTGAAGGAAAAGTAAATTCTGTACAGTCTGTACAGCAGAACGCAAGAGAAGAAAGTTCAAGCACAAATGTTAGTTTATCTAAAGTAATTTTTGTAGTGCTGTCAAACGATTAATCACGATTAATCACATCCAACATAAAAGTTTTTGTTTACATGATATATATGTGTGTGTACTGTGTATATTTATTATGTATATACAAATACACACACATACAATATATATTTTGAAAATATTTACATATATTTACCTGTATATATTTATATTCATATAATTTGTATTATATATAAATATATTTAATATATAAACATGACATATTTTTCTTAAATATATACATGCATGTATGTGTATTTATATATACATAATACATATACACAGTACACACACATAGGCTATATTATGTAAACAAAAACGTTTATGTTGGATGCGATTAATCGCGATTAATCGTTTGACAGCACTAGATTTTTTACTCAGTAGTGAGCACTACTTCGTGAAGCTTTGTTTCGATGTTTCCATCACCCTATTTTAATGCACATTTTGAAGTATCGAATAAGAAACGAATGTTAGAAATGCCAAATTTCAAATAAAAAATCTCTGTATAATTGCCTCCCAGAAATGTCAAACAGCAGGCGTCCACCTCCGAAAGTAATGACCGCATTTATTGTGTTTCGTCTGCTCACTCTGAGGCGCAAGTCATTTATTATATTTGAAAATTATTGTATTCAATAGCTTCTCCTACTTTTCTTAGAGATATTTAGTGCCAGGTTATTAGGAAGTGACGATTTTGTTGTCTTTGAATTGTTGGATGGAAACTTTGCAACTATTCCAATTTTGCAAACAAGTTAAATTCGCAACTTTGGATGGAAACCCAGCTAGTGTTTCGGATCGTGTAACAAACAGCCAAAGTCACGTGATTTCAGTAAACGAGGCTTCGTTACGTCATAACTGTTTACATGAAATTTCAATGGTTTTCCATTGGTTGGCGATGATCTCTATGAACCAGTGAATAATGTGAGTTAATTGAGATCGCCCCCCAGTGGCGAACCATTGAAACTGCGTCTATCGTTTTTACCTGATCTCGGATCAGTTTCATCGATTTGTAGACATTTTTAATGAAACCTTTGTGTAATTAAAATCTCTTTCTGGCCTGTATGAGACCTGAGCGTTCCTCGTGTGTTTCTGCAGCGAGGAACTGTGTGAATCTGTGTGAGCTGGAGCTGCATCACATGAACGAGCTGAACCAGGAGGCGGCAGCGGAGATCTGCAGAGACGGTCTCCAGCAGC
>CM056145.1:2241880-2324380 GCA_029620275.1 Acrossocheilus wenchowensis
TGCAACTGAAAACCAAAAGAGTCCTGACGTCTCTAAATATTTCCGTTTGGAAATGTGTGGCTTTATTTGATTGGCTGCTCACCAGCGAGTTTCCTCTGAACCAAAGCTGTGAGTTACTGTACTTTATAATGCAAATGATAATCCTGAGAATGTGCAGCTTTCAGACAATCTGAAGTGTCTTACAGCGATTCAACTGCCATCAAAGGAGCTTTAATTCTCTAATGAGACACAAATATTGAAATCTTCATCAGTGGAGAGAATATGAAATATTAAAAGCACATCAATGGAGCACATCAACTCCAGCACACTGTGGTATTTATATTTCTTCCTCTTTACTGTGGCACAAAAATAATTAATTATTCAGATGCTCAAAAGCAATCTCTTACGTTTAATCTTTTAATTCTAAAAAAAGACACTTGTATAACAGAAAGGATGAGCCAAGAAGTGTTTTTGTTTGTTTGTTTGTTCATCAAAGATGATGTTCTGATCAGTGTTATTAATATCAGACGTGCAGCAGCTCATTGTTTGATTGCACACTAATGAAGAGTCTGTGTAGAACTGATTAAACTCCTCTGTGAAGTTTTAGTGAAGTGAAAGTGAGTTGAGGAAACATTAAATCAACGTTGAGACAATTATGTGAGAAATCCCGGCGAATATTACCTCATTTAAAAACATTATGGGGCATTTTCATGTATGATGTACTTTGTTGGAACAAATTGAAGAGCAAAATAAAGAAGAAAAAAAAAAAAACCCTGAGTTTGGTAATTTTTAACGAGTTAAAAATAAATACCAAGCTCTATACTGTCCAGTGCTTTATATTATTTTTATTTTACTTGAGTATTCCCATTTTTAATGAACTGTAATTTTTGCATGTAATAAATAAAGCAGGCAAGCACTGGAAAGTGCTTAGTATTCATTTTTTATGTTTAAAAAAAAAAATGTTTTACTTATTTTAATTTGACCATTTTTAATGAATTATTTTTGCATGCATTAAATAAAATGAAGCACTGTTTGTTTTTTAATTTACGATTTGCACGTTTGCCATTTCTAATGCTCAATATGTTATTTTTTTTAATTTGCAAATAAATAACTGGACAGTGCTTAGTATTTATTTATTTATTTATTTTATTTCACTCATTTATTTTAATTTTACCATATTTAATGAATTGTAATTTTTGCATGCATTCAGTAAATAAAAAATAAAAACGTTAACAAATCAGGCTTCAGTAACAGAGTAAACAGGAGTTTCCCCATACAAGTCAACAAAAGACAACGCAACAATGCTTGTTCCCTTATTTCAGGGACCGTCTCGATTACATATGTAACCCTCGTCCCCTGAAGGAGGGAATGGAGACGTTATGTCAACTGATGTTAGGGGTCTCACTCGGGAGCCCCAATCACCTCTGAGCTTAGAAAAAAAGGCCAATGAAAATTGGCGAGTGGAATTTGCATGCCAAGCTACTTCCCCGTACATACAGGTATATAAGACGGCGTGCATCCACTCATTCAGGTTTGTGGTAAGGAGACATCCCGGCATTCAGTGCAGTTCGAGGTTGTGGCATGAGGGACGCAACGTCTCCATTCCCTCCTTCACAATGACAAAATGAAAGCTCATGTGAAACATTTGGAAATTAAGGAATCAAGGGGACATGGTGGAACCAACCATGTCAGAATAGAGACATCAATGCCAGGTCCAGAGAGAAGAAGGTAACGCTCTACTGGACTGCAACTGCGGGGCAACGGAGGACCCAGGGTTCACCAGCGGGGAACAACTGGGACAAAGCACACATATCCTAACTAGGAGTGGAAGAGCTGTGCTTGTAAACCTCACTCCCCTGATCTCAAGAGGCATTCTAGCAACTGATGCTTCAGGCCGTGGTCTTTAACCTCCTTGTTAGAGTGCCCGCCTCCCGCGCAGAGTAGGACCAGTTACACCAACCTCTGTTTGGAGACTGCCATCCCCTTCTGCTGGCCTCTAAAGCAGACAAAGAGCTGCTTGGAGCGTCTGAAGCTCTGGGTGCGTTCCATGTAAATGTGCAAGGTGCGGACGCAGGACACTCGGGAAGCGAACAGGTCCACCTGGGACTCCAGATGAGCTGAACCATCTGAGGATGGAGTCTCCACTCTCCGGGAAGTGTAAGTTGTCGTGAGAGCGCACCGGCTGCACGATTGAGCTCTCCCGGAACATGAACAGCATGCAGCGATTTGAGCCGCGTCTGACTCCAAAGGAGGAGATGGCAGGCGAGTTGCGACATGCGACAGAGCGTACACTGCCCTGATGGTTGACGGATGCCACCTTCGCTGTATTGTCCGACCAGACAAGTACATGCTTGACCTGCAGCAACAGTCGAAACCGGCAAAGAGCAAGCAGCACTGCTAGCAACTCGAGGCAATTGATGTGCCACTGCAGTCGAGGTCCTGTCTAGGAGCCCGAGGCTGCATGCCCATTGCATACAGCGCCCCAGCCTGTCTTGGAGGCATCTGTGGTGACAACAACATGCCTCGACACCTGTTCTAAGAGCACTCCTGCCCATAGAAATGCAGGGTCTGACCAAGGACTGAAGAGGCTGCGATACTCCAGGGTAACGCCGACCCGGAGAGTACCCCAACGCCATGCCCATCTCGGGATTCAGCCGTGCAACCAGTGCTGAAGCGATCTCATATGTAACAGGTCAAGCGGCTTAACTGCAGCTGCCATATGCCCCAGGAGCCTCTGAAATAGTTTTAGAGGGACCACTGTCTTGCCATTGAAAGAATTCAGGCAGCTCAGCACTGACTGCGCACGCTCGTTCGTGAGACATGTTGTCATGTTGATCGAATCCAGCTTTATACCGAGAAAAGAGATGTTCTGTACAGGGAAGAGCTTGTGTCATTTCCCAGTTGACCTGAAGCCCCAGATGGCTGAGGAGCTGAAGCACCAGATCCCTGTGCTCACAAGACAGATCTTGCGAGTGAGCTAATATAAGCCAGTCGTAGATGTAGTTGAGGATCCAGATGCCCTTCTCCCAGAGTGGGGACAGGGCACCCTCCGCTAGTTTTGTAAAAACGTGGGGAGACAGGGACAGCCTGAAGGGGAGGACTTTGTACTGATACGCTCGACCCTTCAGTACATTTCCAGTACCTAAAACCTCTCAGGCCAAAGCTCTTAAAAACTGTCGTCCAATTGCACAAACATCTATTCTGTGCAAGTGCATGGAGCGTATATTATGTAAAGAATTGATGTCACAAATTAAAGGCTTGGTAGACCCATTAAAATTTGCTTACATGCCCGATCAGGCACGGTGGATGCCTCTCTGACCTTGTTACATAAGGTCCAACACCACATAGATTAAACAAATGCTCATGTTAAAATTCTTTTCATGGATTTACATCAGCCTTTAATACTGTACAACTGCAAATTTTAAAAGAAAGATTGCAAGATTTAGGTGTAAGCAGTTGGTTGATTTTATGGATCGAAAAGTTTAGGAAATAGACCCCAACGAGTCTGTGTCAATGGAGTCTCATCTGATTGTACAGTCCTGAATTCAGTTTAATTTTGCCATATATATACTGTATATAAAATCAAAACAAGCACAAGCTGTGAAGTATTTGTTTTCTCAGTTACAGTGTACCAAATGTAAGCTACTTTTTACACTTTTATGTATTAAAGGAACACTTTCATCCGTGTGTGGTCTTAGATTCCTGTTCATTTAGTAAATATAAGTCAAACTGATTGAACAATCACACCAGGATAGATTAGAAATGATTAGTTCACAGATACAAGTTTATTTTAGCTGTTGCACTTAAAAGATAACAATTAATAGCAGACAGTTTTAAAGCATTGCAAGCTACAGCACAACAAACTGAACTCAATGTATACAACTAGCTGAAGTTTGCTGTGCTTTATCCTAACATTACACAAAGAATGGCTGCAATCATTCAGGGACGACTACACAAAACATGCAAACTAATAAAAACATTATAAACTTTTACAAAATAAACAATGTTTAGGCATACGTTTGTTTGTAAAAGTATTCCATTAAACCTGCTGAGATAGGAGCGTGTATGGTTACTGTTTAATTTAAGCAATTGCTTGTGGCTTGCTTTGGATTAGTATCCATTCAGTAACCTTCAAAATCACTGTTAGTAAACAATAAATTTACATAGATTTTATGGAAGATCACAAATTGAAACTGATGTCTGATTTTTCCAATCCATAAATGAAAACCCAGGGTAGATGGGCTGAGTGAATTTGACCTGGATTCTGTGCAGGAGGGTCATTTTATCAGAGACATTGTAGAAGGACACACTTCCTGCTTCTTGATCGAGAAACACTCCAATTTTAGAGACCACAGGAATATTAGTCTTTTTGTTCTTGTGCCTTACACAAATGTTAGCAGTTGAAAAATCACATTTCCAAGATCTGTCGTTAGAGCCAAAGATAAAATCTCCTCCTTTCTTAAAAGTATCATATGAGAATGCAATAGAGCAACCTTCTCCGTTCCACGCAACCTCAAAATAACAGCGTTTGGATAAACGCTCTTCACACAACACCTGGTAGGTCTTGTTCAAACATCTCTGATTCCCATAGTAGAATTGGTCATTAAAGGTTGGTTTAGATTGTTGTTGAACATCATTCCTTGACACAGACTTCTGGTTTACAGAGAGCTGACTGCAGGCTGATGATGAATTCAGGCTTAGTTTAGTGGAATCTGTAAAACAGAAAATTATATTAAACATGCACTGCAGCATTGGTTTTCTTCTCTAGGGTGTGTATTCTCTAATTGCATCCTGCCTGTCTTTATTCTCTGCAACATGTCAAAACAAACAATGCAAAGCTACAGAGCATGACTCACATATAAGGAACTCTTCTCTGGCCGTGGGTTTAGATGGCAAATCTAAACAAATAAAAAGTATATAAGTGTGTGTGTCTGAGTGATTTGGAAGGATTAAAGAAAAGATGTTGACTTACACTTTGTGATCTTCTCATTGTTCACCATTATATGGAAAGTGGGAACTATTAAAAAAAAAAAAAAAAAAAAAAAAAAAATATTAGTATTTGTTTACCATGATTATGACAATCTGCCTGAATACACTTTGATTAGAATCTTTCCACACAGTTTGAGCGATGAAGATGAGACCAGAAATCATGCAACTTGCTTAGTGCTCTGTATATATGTGAAAATATTGTATGAATCCATAATCTCAAACAATATGATTTATAAACTATGGCATCTCACCTTTCTCTGATATCCTCACAAGGCCTTGATCACAGAGATCATCCAGTTGGCTTTTCAGCTGACAGACGACCGTTTCAATATTCTTAAGTGTCTCATCTTTGTTCACAGGTATTTTCTTCAAGTCTGACAATTTGTTTTGGGAAAGATTGGAGAAATTCTGCAAATAGAAATCAAAACATTTGACACTAGATATTTTGTATCATTGATCAAAATCACCAACCCATTACAATTAATATAAAACATTACAAAACCATTTGTTAATGTTAGTTATGGTAACAAACAATGAAGAATACTTTTATTACATTATTTGTTCATCTTTGATAATGTTAGTTTTAAAAAAAAATACAATCGTTTATTTTTAGTTAATAACTTGCAGATGTCACACTTCACGGGGAGCGAGGGAACCAGGAACGAGGAGACGAGGAACTTGCACAAACTAGAGTCTTTAATCCAACAGGGAGCACAGGTCACAGACAGGGAAGACATTCAAAGACCGACATGAACTGAATGGACTGGGGCTTATAAAGACAGAGAAATCAGGGGAAAACAAGACACACCTGGAGCAAATTAACACAATCAGACTGCAGAGAAACTGGGTCACAGGGAACACATGGGGAGCAAAACCCACAACAAAACAGTCCAGGGGCGTGACAGCAGAGAATTAACTAATGTTAACCAGGAAACTTTTGATTTTAATAATGCATTACTAAATATTGAAATTAACATTAACTTAGATTAATAAATGCTGTGGAAGTTAATGTTCATGTTACCTAAAGTAGTTAACTTGCGTTAAATAAAGAACCTTATTGTAAAGTGTTACCAAACTTACGCATTATCACTAGATGTTGCATTATATTCCTTTTTTGTAAACATATGTGTGCATTTTTGAGTCCATATGAATCCATATGGACATATCTGAGCACTCGGGGCATGCATACATGAAGTAGGAAGTGGCAGAATGGTCAGTTATGTTACCTGAATGACATAGAGGTCATCCTTTATCTGTGAAAGCTTCCCCAGTTCATCATGTCTCTTCCTCAGGTCACTGATCTCCTGCTTTAGTGCAAGTACGAGCTCTTCAACTTTGCTTGCTTCTGCTTTCTCCTGAGCTCTGATCACCTCCGTTAGCACATCTCGTCTTTTCTCCATGGAGCTGATCAGCTCAGTAAAGATCTTCTCACTGTTCTCCACTCCTGCCTGTGAAGAGTGTTGTAAGATGGCAGGAAGAATTACTGTTAAGTAGCACATAGATTTAGGAATCCACATGCTTTATGGCATAAAGGCACTTACCTTAAAAGAGTCCACAGCTTTTCTTAACTCCTGCACCTTCTGCGCTCGCGTCTGCATTTCTTTAGCGATGTCATTCTGATTTGACGTCATTTGTCTCTGTGAGACAATTTATAATAGTTTAGTATGATGCTTCTGTGAGAATTATTTAATTGTGCAGGAAACTGTTACCAAACAGTGAACAGTCTGGTAATCTCTACTTTGAATATATGGAACCACACAACTTTCAGGAGTTGGGATAAACATGTTTTTATCAGCATGTCTAAGTAAAAAACAAAACTGAATTAACTATTTAGACGCTTCACGTGTCTGTGGGTGGTTCTTGGCCATAACATGCTAAAAAGCAGATTTTATATAAATATTCGAATGTTTGGTTTTTGGCCAACTCTGAATGTATTTTGATTGGACAGAATGTATATAAATGGGTTTACATCAGATCCATCAAATACATATTATACAAGTAATATGCCTATTAAATACTGTATACATTATACAAATTTGCTGATTACTGCTTTAATGCCCTGAATGGTTTAGCTTCTCAGTACTTAAGTGAGCTCTGCATGTCACCAATAAGTAGGCTACAGAAGTGCAAAAAATTCAATTTGACTGCCAAATTTGATCTTTAAAAAAAAAATATATATATATATATATATGATTTTCTGTCTGAGTTAGTGCTGACTGCAGATAAAGTCAAGTAATTGTTGGTGATTTTAATATCCATGTCGATAATGAAAAAGATTCGTTGGGATCAGCATTTATAGACATTTTAAACTCTATTGGTGTTAAACAACATGTGTCAGGACCTACTCATTGTCGAAATCATACTCTAGATTTAATACTGTCACATGGAATTGATGTTAGTGGGGTTGAAATTTTGCAGCAGAGCAATGATATCTCAGATCATTATCTAGTCTCCTGTATATTCCATATAGCTAAAGCTGTAAAGCCAACTTCTTGTTACAAATATGGTAGAACCATTACCTCCACCACAAAAGACTGCTTTATAAATAATCTTCCTGACTTATCTCAGTTCCTCAGTTTATCCAATAGCTCAGAACAACTTGATGATGTAACAGGAACTATGGACTCTCTCTTTTCTAGCACTTTAGATGCGGTTGCTCCTTTACGCTTAAGGAAGATTAAGGATAAGAGTCCAACACCGTGGTATAATGAGCACACTCGCGCCCTAAAGAGAGCAGCCCGGAAAATGGAGCGCAGCTGGAGGAAAACTAAATTAGAGGTATTTCGTTTAGCTTGGCGGGAAAGTACCCTATCCTACAGAAAAGCATTAAAAACTGCTAGATCTGATTACTTTTCGTCTCTTCTAGAAGTAAACAAACATAACCCTCGGTATTTATTCAATACAGTGACTAAATTAACGAAAAATAAAGCATCAACAGGTGTTGGCATTTCCCAAGAGCATAGCAGTAATGACTTTATGAACTATTTTACTTCCAAGATCGATACTATCAGAGATAAAATTGTATCCTTGCAGCCGTCAGCTACAGTATCGCATCAGATAGCACACTATAGATCCCCTGAGGAACAATTCCATTCATTCTCTACTGTAGGAGAGGAAGAATTGTATAAACTTGTTAAATCATCTAAACCAACAACATGTATGTTAGACCCGATTCCATCGAAACTACTAAAAGAGCTGCTTCCAGAAGTCATAGATCCTCTTTTGGCTATTATTAATTCATCATTGTCATTAGGATATGTCCCCAAAACCTTCAAATTGGCTGTTATTAAGCCTCTCATTAAAAAACCACAACTTGACCCCAAAGACCTAGTTAATTATAGACCGATCTCAAATCTCCCTTTTCTGTCAAAGATACTAGAAAAGGTAGTATCCTCACAATTATATTCCTTCCTAGAGAAAAATGATATCTCTGAGGAATTCCAGTCAGGATTTAGATCGTATCATAGTACTGAGACTGCTCTCATTAGAGTTACAAATGACCTGCTTCTATCATCTGATCGTGGTTGTATCTCTTTATTAGTTCTACTGGATCTTAGCGCTGCGTTCGACACTATCGACCACGACATTCTTTTGAATAGACTACAAAACTTTGTTGGCATTAGTGGAAGTGCCTTAGCATGGTTCAAATCATACTTATCTGACCGCCATCAGTTCGTAGCAGTGAATGAAGAGGTATCATATCGATCACAAGTGCAGTATGGAGTACCTCAAGGCTCAGTATTAGGGCCGTTACTTTTCACGCTTTACATGTTACCCTTGGGAGATATTATCAGGAGACATGGTGTTAGCTTCCACTGTTATGCTGATGATACTCAGCTCTATATTTCTTCGCGGCCCGGTGAAACATACCAAATTGAGAAACTAACGGAATGCATAGTTGATATAAAAAACTGGATGACGAGTAATTTTTTACTGCTAAATTCTGAAAAAACAGAGGTGTTAGTTATCGGACCTAAAAACCCCACATGTAACAACCTAGAACATTATCTAACACTTGATGGCTGCTCTGTCAATTCTTCTTCATCAGTCAGGAACCTAGGTGTGCTGTTCGATAGCAATCTTTCATTTGAAAGCCATGTTTCTAGCATCTGTAAAACTGCGTATTTCCATCTCAAAAACATATCTAAATTACGACCTATGCTCTCAACGTCAAATGCAGAAATGTTAGTTCATGCGTTTATGACCTCAAGGCTAGACTATTGTAATGCTTTATTGGGTGGTTGTTCAGCACGCTTGATCAGCAAACTACAGTTAGTCCAAAATGCAGCAGCTAGAGTCCTTACTAGAACCAGGAAGTATGACCATATTAGCCCGGTTCTGTCAACACTGCACTGGCTCCCTATCAAACATCGGATAGATTTTAAAATCTTGTTAATTACTTATAAAGCCCTGAATGGTTTAGCTCCTCAGTACTTGAGCGAGCTCTTATCACATTATAGTCCTCCACGTCCGCTGCGTTCTCAAAACTCTGGCCGTTTGATAATACCTAGAATATCAAAATCGACTGCGGGCGGCAGATCCTTTTCCTATTTAGCACCCAAACTCTGGAACAGTCTACCTAACACTGTTCGGGAGGCAGACACACTCTGTCAGTTTAAATCTAGATTAAAGACACATCTCTTTACCCTGGCGTACACATAACACACTAATACGCTTCTATTGTTCAAATCCGTTAAAGGATTGTCAGGCTGCATTAATTAGATCAACCGGAACCGGGAACACTTCCCACAACACACGGTGTACTCGTTACATCGTAAGTAGAATGGCATCTACGCTAATATTTGTCTGTTTCTTTCCTATGATCAGATGGTGGATCAGCACCAAGAGATGATGTCTGCAGCCCTGATCGTCAGCGGAGACCAGGACACCCAGATGACCCCCGGAGACCTCGATTAAAATACACTAAAACTAAGAAATATAACTAAAAATATAATAAAATACCAACTACATAATACTACTATTGTTAGAACCTGAAACTTTTGAACTGTGGGTGTCGTCTGGTCAGAGGAGAACTGGACCCCCGACTGAGCCTGGTTTCTCCCAAGGTTTTTTTCTCCATTCTGTCTCAGAGGGAGTTTTGGTTCCTTGCCGCTGTCGCCTCTGGCTTGCTCAGTTGGGGACACCTCATTTCTAGCGATTATCGTCGATTTGATTGCTCATATACTATTTAAACTAAACTGAGCTAGACAATGACATCTCTGAATTCAATAATGAAATGCCTTTAACTGAAAATTAAATGTTTAATCTTATTATATATTACTGACACTCTGTCCTCCAATTTGATACTGTTAAGTGCTTTGACACAATCTGTATTGGTAAAAGCGCTATATAAATAAAGGTGACTTGACTTGACTTGACTATATATATATATATATATTATATATATATATATATATTTTACATAGACAAAACAGTTGTCTTACCTGTATTTCTTCTCTTTTTAATGCAGGTGAAGTCATACGGTGGTTCTGGTGGGTGATCAAAGCACATTGCACACATATCAACTGCTGATCCTTCGAACAGTACAGCTCCAGAGGTTTATGATGTTGAGAGCAGATCTGGTCCATTAAATGTGGTGAGGTACTGACCAGTTTGTGCCACTTCAATGCAGGAGACTCATAATGAGTTTTGACGTGAGATTCACAGTAAGAAGCCAAACATGTCAGACAGGACTTGATGGCTTTTATTTTGGTCTTTGTGCAAACATCACACACCACATCCCCAGACACAGGAAAAATTGGTACAGAAGAGTCTGTTACTTCTTCTGGTGCTTCTCTCTTCATTCTCTCTACAACTTCAGCCAGCACAGTGCTTCTGCTGAGAGCTGGTCTTGGGCTGAACGTCTGCCTGCACTGGGGACAGCTGAAAACACCCTTCAGATCGTCCCGATCCCAACACTCATTAAGACACTCCATACAGAAACTGTGACCACAAGCTGTAGTTACTGGACTCTTCAGAAGGTGAAGACAGATCGGACAGTTAAAAGGATTTTGGTCTTCAGAAGATTCTGCCATTTTGCAGCTTTGACTCTCAGACATTTAAACTGTTGTGGGCTGTATTTTGAATGTAGGAAGGTGAAGGAGGACACAGAGAACTGTCCAACTCTAAATCTTGAATGCTCACATCAAATATATATCAACAGTGATCCAATTCGACTGAATATTAAACAGCTGTGCCCACGAGATATTAAATCCGGTCGGTCTGAAATACAAAGAATAAAAATATAAATCCGTGTGTGTCTGATACATTTAAGTTACATAAATGTAAACAACAAAGTGCTACTGACAACTGACTACATGCAGAGAGGCATTTACTGTGAATCGAAACTGAAAGCTGTGTATTCGGAAACATTCTTACAGCCATGCACCTTCAATTCAAAAAGGTTAGCGGGCGACATAACTCATAACTCATGGGAAATACAGTTGCAAATGGACTTTGCTTTATCATTTGAAATGTGCCAGTCACTGTGCATTCGCGAAAGCGAAAATGCAAACGGTAATGCAAGATTTGCAATTGCATTTGGATTATGTCCCAGTTTATGCGCCCATATGTGGAAAACGCAATTGAAAATGCAATTTGCAATTGCTTTTGAAAATAGTCCGGAAAATCATTCCATAGGCAATAGCATCATTAGTAAAAGCGAGTCGCTGTTTCCCGAAGCCATAGTGCCAACAAACATTTGCAAACAGCATCGCAACCTGCGGAAGCATTCCTGTTTAGCCTTTGATATGGACTTTATAAATCCTTATCTTGAGCAAAATAAGCTAACATTCAATACAATCTATATCCTTCATTTCTAATATATACCAATTTCATTTAGTCTTTGAGTTTGTCAAGATATTTAAAACGCAGTTTTTTGAGTTCGCATGCATACGTGCTAGTGCGTATAATTAAAGAGCCGAAATCAAATGTGGAAATAAAGCAGATGAACTCGAGGAGAAAGAAGAGTCCTCAGATGCCATGTCCGTAATTTAACGTCATAGTAAAAATCTGGCATTAATTCGATTTTAAACGCATTAAATAAATTTAAAAAAAAAAAAGTTATTATACAACTGCTTGGCATCATTAACCGGTTGAACGACAAATTTGCGACAATATTGTTTCGGGAAACATAGCTGATTTCTTTAACGATGCTGCGAGTTATACGGGAAACGCAACCCAGATGTGTTAAGTAAATGATCCTAAAGAATAACAGCAAATATTGCAAACCGTATCACTTCCTGGAACGGAAAAAAAACAGTACAATAAATAAAGACAGCAAAGTGCAAATAGCCGACCTTTATATAAAGCTGTCGCAATAGATTAACAATTGTTCGCAGCACAAATATAAACAAAAACAAGATTCCAGAGACGCTATGAATAATTAAAGAAATATTAAATACTCTCCTCTTCGCATACTCACCATCTCTTGCATGAGTGGCAAAGAGAGAGAGATCAGCCTACCTACAGTTTTATTTACTGAGAAGAAGGTGGGGCTTCTCAAGGGCAGATTACACATTAAACATGTAGTTTTAGTTTCATTTCTTCTCTTCACTTTCTGTAAACGTTTTTATCCTTCTGTGATCAAGATAGATCAGTGTGCATTCTTGTATTATGTCAAATACAAATATATTAAAAACAAAAATAAGCTATCTAAGCTTAATAAGATACTCAGATATTATCACAAACAAAGTATATGGTTAACCCTCAAATACAGTCTAGTGTCTTTTTTATTCTATTTAATTAACTAAAACTTTTCCAGTAAGGTAAAATCATTGAGCGCCCCTAAAGAAAGTGTAAACACTATTTAGGCTATATCTTATTTTTAATTGATATTTTGTGGAGAATATACTTGTATTCGTTTTTTTTTTTTTTTAATTACATTTTTAATATTATATAACTGGATAATCCAGTCGCACTTGAAGCGGCATTATAATTGTACCAAATCCTTGTTATTGCAACAAGGATACAATCAAAATGCAAAGGAAAAATTACACCAAACTGTTTCTCAAAGGGAAAAAAGGAGAAGTGTGCAATTAGTTGAAGAGTCTAACTTGAAAGAAACATTTTTTGTTGGTGTGGTAACGTGAGAATATACCATGTTACAATGACTTGAATGCTGATCAGGCCAAAGTGAAGTCTGTGAAAACTTCTGACAAATGGATTGTGCCATTACAAATTAAAGGGGTCATATATGATGCTTTTTTTAAAATTATTATTTTGTGTATTTGGTGTAACAGAATATGTTGACATGCTTCAATGTTCAAAAAACACATTACTTTTTCAAATACTGTCCTCTATGCCCCGCCTCTTTCAAACGCAGTCGTTTTCTACAAAGCCCCTCCTTCCAACAAGCACAGTCTGCTCTGATTGGCCAGCTGACCCAGTGCATTGTGATTGGCTGAACACCACAAGCACGCGTCGGAAATGTAACACCCCTTTCCATAATCACCAGCTTCAGCTTTCAAAGTAAATATAAATACAGTTAATAATGTCATTAGTTTTAGCATCAGTTCAAGCCCGATCAGGGTCACACAGTGATGATGCTCATATGTATTTGCACACAATCCGCTGTTAAGAAAGCTCACTCCACTGTGATGTGTGACACACACACACACACACACACACACACACACACACAACATGTTACTCTACACTGTGCATAACTCCACATTTGAACAGTCAATAGCAAATACTTAAACTAATAACAAAACATACTTACAGTCGCTGATTCAGAAGCGTCAGATTGTCATAGCAAAGTCGGAATTGACCCTTTTTTTTTTTTTTTTTTTTTAGAAATAGCCTTTGTGCACAGCCAGCCTTGTACTCTCCTAGCTTCACAAAATGGTCGACCATAAAATGCATTGCACAAATTCGTACATTTTGGTTGTGCTGTTTTGTTCTAAACAAATCTTAACCAATGATTCCAAATTGCATCTACTTCCGGAAGGCCAAATAAAGTGCTTTTGCTTTCGCATAGAAACACACAGCGTCAACACTACTGCGGTTACTGAAACCACGCCTTCTTTCTTTGCATGAACATTTGGGTGGCATTACGCAAATATTTCCACATCATGACGTAGACATGTGGGGGCGTGTTTTAATGAGGCGTTTTAGCCCGGTCTGGATCTGCCTTCTGTTTTAGACAGAATAAATACTCTTGTGGGAGACTTTGAGCTTTGTAACTCGTATACATGCACAAACAGCTACATAACACACTAAAGAAAAGGAAAACAAGAAATCGCATCATATGACCCCTTTAATGGGTCAGTGATTCCAATGAAATTGGATATTGGAGCAAAAGTGAATTTGATCTGTATGAGTGATGTAAAGTCAATGAAGGAAAAAGCACACATTCAGAAAAAGAGTGGACACTGTAAAAAATGACCGTGATTTTAATGGTAAAAAAGCTACAGTAAAAACCTGTTAAATGGTTAACAGTAAGTTCCCCTAATATATACGGTGAAAAACTGTAATAGACATTTCAGACAATTTTATGGTGAAATGCCATTTTTGGAAGTGAAAAAGAATGTAAAATTTACAGGGAAAAACCGTGAATTGACGTTCCCAAAATTTTGTTAGAATTTGATGTTTTTTCTTTGAAATAACTGTTTCTTCTTCTTTTTTCTTATCAGTTATGTTTATTAGGGTTGTATGTTAAAATCTATATTTTTAAATGAATGTTTATTGCATATTTCAGTTTAATAAGTCTCACCATGATGGTGTTTAGTGTTTGTGTGAATGACACTGTGCACCTTCTACATATATATTATTATTTAAAAGCTGCTTGTGATGGGTTTTTATTCATCATGTGACTTTCTAACCACCTGCATTTGGTGGTTATCAGTGAATTTCAAAGGTACAAAACAGATTTCAGTACTTCAATAGGTTGGCATATTAACATTATATCAGTTAATGAAATTACGGTATTTACCTGTAAATTTAAGTTAAAACGATAAAACTTAAAATGTTGCTACCGTATTTATTACGGTAGAATTCCGGCAACCACAGCTGCCGTTTTTTTACCTTAAATTTTACAGAATAGTTTTAACAGTGTACCGTTAAAAGCATATAATGGACAAATGATTGATACTAAAGGGGTGTGCATACTTAAAGTGGAAGGTAGGAATATGTTTCACAGCTTGATGTTTGTCATTGTACCAGAAGGCCACGATTCTCTATTTGGAGATCAAGTATGTGAGCATTTGGAATTGGTCAAAAGAGTCCAGAATGTGACAGTGCTGACCAATCAATCTGTTGATGTAATATTGCAGCAGTTCTCAGATGTCTTTACAGGATTGGGTGTAAAACAGTATCTCTTCCCCGGCTCGGTACGCTTTCAACTATGTTTTTTTTTCGTCTCGAGCAAGAGACTCTACGACATTCACATTACATGATTTGACTGATTTTTACATGGAGAGGGTGACAGCGCACTGCATTATAAGAAATGATTCATGTTTTCATAACCGCTGGCCAAATTCAAAAACAAAACTAAAATTAAAACATCTTTAAGAGCAAGGGGGCCCCCTGGTGTTTCGGGGCCCTACACAGCTTGCATATTCTGCGTGTAGGGAGGATCGGCTCTGTGTAATGAAAAAGAATGGTGAGGTCAGAGTATACATGGATCCGAAGGACTTGAATGAGATGTAAAACATGAACATTATCAAATTCCTAAAAGAGAAGAGGATCACAAGTAAAATGGTCGGCAGTATTTCATGGAAGACAGCCTCTTTATTTGAGAAAAACAACAGTCCCCCCTTTCGCTCCCCCTAAATTTGGAACCATATCACACCAAACAATTTTGAGTGAAATGTGCAGTTTGTCCTGTAAACTATATATATATATATATATATATATATATATATAAGAAAAACATCACCAGCTGCTAAATTCAAATCAAGAGCCAGAGACACACATGTTTTTAAAGCACTGCGCATTATAACTAATCACATAAGATTCTGTTGAGCTTATGAATGCAAGGACCAATCAGAGACGTTCAGATGAGTCATCGCTGGAACACGGCTGTTTCGCCACAATAACAGACCGGTGCTCCGGGTCCCTCCTGTCTCCTCCTGGTCTCTGTCAGCCGGCCCCCTCCCGGTTATCCTCCTGAGCCTCCGCCATTGTTCCCTCCCCCTCCCCCTCCCCCTCTGTTGTTCCACGGTGCGAGGACACATCTTCTGGGAGGGGGGAGTAATGTCACGCCCCTGGACTGTTTTGTTGTGGGTTTTGCTCCCCATGTGTTCCCTGTGACCCAGTTTCTCCACCGTCTGATTGTGTTAATTTGCTCCAGGTGTGTCTTGTTTTCCCCTGATTTCTCTGTCTTTATAAGCCCCAGTCCATTCAGTTCATGTCGGTCTTTGAATGTCTTCCCTGTCTGTGACCTGTGCTCCCTGTTAGATTAAAGACTCTAGTTTGTGCAAGTTCCTCGTCTCCTCGTTCCTGGTTCCCTCGCTCCCCGTGAAGTGTGACATCTGCAAGTTATTAACTAAAAATAAACGATTGTATTTTTTAAAACTAACATTATCAAAGATGAACAATTAATGTAATACAAGTATTCTTCATTGTTTGTTACCATAACTAACATTAACAAACGGAACCTTATTGTAAAGTAGTGATTGGAGTGATGTGTCAGCTGACCGCAGCACTATGCCTTCGTGGCCTGACTGAACTATCTCTGCGCTCAGTTATAATAATAATACTTCAGAAAGCACTAATAAATGTTGTAGTAGCAGCACTGTAGTAGTGCTGCACTAGTAGTATAAGTAATGTACTTCACTTTAACTCTAATCTACTTTAAAATAGGTATATTTAAAATGAAAATAATACTACATTAATACATTATTTAGACTGAGAACGTTTTGCTTGTTTGATTTGTCAAAACACTGTCTTTAATTTGTCTTTAGTTTTACAAAGTAAATCAACTTTACAAAATCTGTTTCTTTTTTATTGTTAATAATGTTAAAGCCAAAATTGATACCCATAATTTTCCCACTTTCCATATAATGGTGAGCAATGAGAAGATCACAAAGTGTAAGTCAACATCTTTTCTTTAAATCTTCCAAATCAAGAACTCTCAGACACACACACTTATATACTTTTTGTGCTGTTTTTATTTGTTTAGGTTTGCCATCTAAACCCACGACCAGAGAATAGTTCCTTATATGTGAGTCATCTGCTGAAAAAAACAAAATTAGTAATGGTTTTACTGGTTATAATGGGACTTGTATTGGTTTTACTGGAAACTGTAAAGTGGGTTTCTACTGTAATTGGTCGCCGGCTTGTTAAAACCAATAAATCCTAATGGAACAGACACTACAGAAAACCATTTTTTAAAGGTTTTAATGGTTAAAAGTTAACGGTTTGTAATGTTATTTAACCATTAACATTTTCTGTGATGGTTTTATTGGGACATAAGCCTGTATCAGTTATACAGTGGTACTGTGGCTGCTGTGTGTCACATGACAAGCTTCACTCGTGCCTCAAAATGATGCCGCTGACATACAAAATTATTTGTCAAATAAATGAAACGTGATGAAACATTCATTTTAGTTGAAGATGTTATAGATTAGTTCTAGAGATTGATACATGACATGGTGAAAAATACTGTGGTCCAGAACCGCCAAACTGTCAAATCATATATAAATATGCTGTTTATTTCATTACCGAATGGGCTCAAACACAAAATATACAATAATTTAAAGCTCAATAGCATTTGAGGAGAATGACTCACAGTAACACAACCAATTGTAAAGTGTTCATGTATTTCTCAGTTATAATGCACACCTTTTAGGTTTTTAATAAACTCCAGCACACCTATTTATATTTCTTCTACTTATGTGGCACAAAAATAATTAATTTTTCAGATGCTCAAAAGCAATCATCTTTAAATTCTATAAAAAGATGCTCATATAACAGAACGGATGAGCCAAGAAGTGTTTTTGTTTGTTTGTTCATCAAAGATGATCAGCGTTATTAATATCAGACATGTTTGATTGCACACTAATGAAGAGTCTGTGTAGAATTGATTAAACTGAAGTGAAAGTGAGTTGAGGAAACATTAAATCAATGTTGAGAGACAATTATGTGAAAAAAATCCAGGCGAATATTACATCATTTAAAACATGGTGCAGTTTCATGTATGATATACTTTATTGGAACAAATTGAATTGTAAAATAAAGATTTTTTTTTTTCTAACGAGTTGTCATTTTTGCATGTATTAACTAATTAAATAAATACCAAGCTCTATACTATCCATTGCTTTATTTTATTTGTATTTTACTTGAGTATTCCCATTTTTAAATTAATTGTAATTTTTGCATGTAATAAATGAATAAATAAATAAAGCAGGCAAGCACTGGAAAGTGCTTAGTATTTTTAATTTGTATTATTTATTTATTTATTTTTTTTAACTTATTTTAATTCTACAGTTTTTAATGAATTATTTTTGCATGCATTAAATAAATAAAATGAAGCACTGTCTGGTTTTTAATTTTAACTTGCACATTTAATTCATGATTTTCACACTGCCATTTGTAATGCTTAATACGTTTATTTTGTTTTACATTTCCAAATAAATAATTAGACAGTGCTTAGTATTTATTTATTTATTTTAATTTGACCATTTTTAATAAATTGTAATTTTTGCATCCATTCAATAAATAAAAAATAAACACCGTCTGCTTAATTTACAATTTGTACATTGCCATTTGTAATGTTCAATACGTTTATTTTACTTGCGCAAGAATAAATAAATAAATTATGCAAGCACTGGACAGTGCTTAGTGTTTTTTTATTATTTTATTTTACTTTAATTTTATCATTCTTAACGAATTGTAATTTTAGCATGCATTAAATAAAATACATTTTAAAAGTACTGTCTGTTTTTTTTAATTTATGATTTGCATATTTACATTTGTAATGGTCAATATGTTTATTTAATTTTTTGCATAAATAAATATTGCTTTATTTTATTTTTATTTATTATATTTTAGGTTAAAAAGAGGGAAAGAGGCTGCCCTCTTGTGGACAGGCGATCAGAAACACTCCCTCTCTCTGATGAAACACTGCTCTTTATTTGTGACTCAAATAAGGAATATAAAAATAAACCTCTACTTTCATGTTCTAAAAATAGAAATATCAAACATCACATTTTTCCCGTTCCGTGCACGACCCAGATTCACATGGAAGGCCAAATTACTCAAAATTAAATCATTAAATATATAAATAAATCGTTAAATACTTAATTAAATAATTAATGCATAAATTAATGCACAAATATATACATTATTAAATATCCATTCATTCATTCATTTGAAATTTAAAAATGAAATGTGGAGGAAATAAATATTAAATAATTAAATATATAAATGAATGAATGAATGAATAAATAAATATGCATTTATTTATATATTTAATTGTATGTATTTAACTATTTATTTATATATTTCAACATTTGTTTAATGATTTAATTTAGAGTAATTTGGCCCTCCACAGGATTCGCTGTCTGTCAGGCGGCATTAAGACCGCGCGGAGGAGAGTGCGGGCGCGCGCCACGTGCACGAGCGCTCACCTGCAGCGCGCTCCCGCCTACAGCCGTGCTGCCCGGTTACAGTGTGGAGCGCGCCTCAAAACCGCACGCGCTGCGCTCGTTTAAGGGCGGATCGGGATTTTTTTAACACAGCCTCACTGGAATTACGCGTTAGACCGGGATCCTCCTGCTCATCCCGGTTTTTCTACAACAGCTGGCGTGACGCGGTCATTTACCGGAATATTTCCGTTCGATCGCGCGTTTCGTGGCATAAACGCCGGGCGCTTTTGTGTTGATGCAAATGATGCGCCCGGTAAACGCGCGGCGGGGAGAGCGGCGCGTCCGTCGCTCGCGCTGATGACAATAGCGGACTCCGGCGATCAGAGCGCGCGATAGAAACAGAAGGAAGGAACGTTTACCGGGAAGGACAATGTCTCTCAGCAGAAGCATCGAGCTCGAGCACTTTGACGAGCGGGACAAGGCGCGCCGCTCCAAACGCTCCGCCGCCGCCGCCGCCGCCGGTGGTGGTGGTGGTGGTTCGGGTTCGCGCGCGAGCAGTCTGGTCCCGAGCCCCGCGCACAGCGCCAACTGCAGCTTCTACCGCACGCGCACGCTGCAGGCGCTCAGCTCCGAGAAGCGTGCCAAGAAGGTCCGCTTCTACCGGAACGGAGACCGGTACTTCAAGGGTCTGGTGTACGCGGTGTCCGGCGACCGCTTCAGATCCCTGGACGCGCTGCTGGCCGAGCTGACGCGCGCGCTCGCAGACAACCTGCACCTGCCGCAAGGTGTGCGCAACATCTACAGCGCGGACGGCGCGAGGAAGATCACGAGCCTCGACGATCTCGAGGAAGGTCAGGCATTCACGGAAACATCCGTTACATCTCGGAGACGTCTGTTTGACGTCTGCATTTACATCTGCAAGACGCATTTTTAGAGTGTTTGCTCCTCTGCAATACATCTATAGGACGTTTCCTGTCAAATAGACGTCTATTAGATGTCTTTAAGATGAATTAGAATGTATGTAAAACTGACATCTTGCAGACGTCTGTCAGAGGTTTGTCCAGATCAAGTGTGCTATCTGTGTAGGGTGCGTCCTGAGAAGATGAAGGGTTGCAGGTTCGAAGCCCTTTAATGGTCCATAAGGTTCCTCACTTGTCACATGCATATTACATATGAGGTGTAGTGAAATATTATACTAATAATAATATATTATTTCTATTATATATAGGCTACAACATGTTGTTATATTATTATTTGTAATATAATACAATGCTACCTTTTAATACATCAATATTAAATTATTCTAGCAAATAAAATGTAACATTAATGTTACATTATATGTAATATTAATATAATAATTATGTAATATTAATATTACATTATTTATTTATCCTTTCACAATCTCTTCTTCCAGGGAGACCTGGTTATTACATTACATTGTATTAGTATATGATATTATGTTTGTAGAATAAACAAAATATTTATTCATATTAATATAAATTAAACACACACATGTTATAATATATATTTGAATATATTTAAATATTTAATATATATATATATATATTTAATTACAATTTATAAAATATATAATATTAATATTCAGTCATATTTTTTATTTATATATAAATAATATATTTAAAAAAAATTAAAACATCAAATTATATATTTTTAAAAATATATTACAAATGATCAATGGTAAATGAAATGTACACACACAATTAAAACATTTAAATGAAGACCCCAGAAATGAAATAAAAACTGAAAATTCTACTTCAGAGGATCCCTGATGGAGACTCTGGTTTAAAATAGTGAGCACGGCCCTTTGAAGCTACTTGAAAATCAAGTAGAACCAGCCGGAACATTTACATTTAGTCGTTAAGCAAATACTTTAATCCCATCCCATAATAAGTAATTTATCATAAGAGCCAAGAGTGAGTCACTGCATGAGGCTGCTTTGTTACTCGCCAGCGTTTATAATGACCAGTTTAACAAAGCTAGCGACCAGCTATCATGTTTCTGTTTTATTTAAAATAAAAAAATTAAATTAATAAAAAATTAAAACAAAACGAAAGAAAAGAAAAATATAATTAAAAAAACTAAATTATTAAATTTCATTTCAAATCAAGTGTAAAATTACAATTATTTAAAACTCAAAAATAATGTACAAATTAAAATCATTTAAAAATCGAACTAATCAAACTAATACAAAAAATGTTACGTTAAAATAATGTTACAACAAAAATGTCAAATTAAAACATTTAAAATTAAAGTAAATAATTTTAAAACAGAACATAAAAATGTAAAATTACAATAAATAATTCTAAATGAATAGCAATCAAAATAAAACACTTCCTAAAAACTTGAAATATTGTATTTCCCTGCGTCTCATTTGACCAGTAACGAACTAAAACAATAAAAGAACGTATACACAATTAGTCTCATTGTGGAAATTCAGCACATTCTCCTCCAATTCTAAATACTGCAATGGGAAAAAAATATATTATCATTACTATCAGTTAACAAATGTAAAACCTCAAAGAAAAAAACTTCAAAAGTTGTCTAAATACATGGCAATAATAAGATTTTCGTGGAAAAATGTCATGAAAATTATGTCCCAGTGCATAAAAATCTACTAAAAACTACTTAAATAGGCTTTACATTTATGTGAAACACAATAGAATTTATTTTGCATTGCAAAAATGAGAATTTTATGAAAGATTGTGATCTTAAAATCTTAAATATGCATAACTTATGCAAAACGGTTGCATCTTTTTGTGTGAGTGGGGATGAAATATGAGCTGCTGGTGTTTTCATGAACACTTGTGTTGATCGCTCGAGCGAGTCTGAATGATTTAAGCTCAGTCACGTCACACACACACACACACACACACACACACACACACACACACACACACACACACACACACACACACACACACACACACACACACACACACACACACACACACACACACACACACACACACTCACACACACTCACTCTCTCATGCGGTCGCTCTGATTGATCAGTTCATCTGAACACAGCGTCCATTACAGCGGCAGGCGATCGATGACCAGTGAACAAACTGATGCAGAAAACCCTTTATACTCCTGCTGGAGGACTTTTAAGTTGTAAATGAGAGTTAGACTTTTTTTTTTTAATTTATGGTTTTTAAGATTTCTTGTTTGTGCATTCAGCGCTGATGTGGTTCTTTGTCTTATATTTTGCACAATCAGCAGTCTAAGTTTTCCAGAGATGAAGGTTCGTTTTGAATATTCATGCTCAACAAGGCTGCATTTTTTTTTAACAAAAATACAGTAAAAATAGTGAAATATTATTACAATTTAAAATAACAATTTTCTATGAAAATACAGCTTTGATCACAGAAATAAATTACAGTTTAACAGATATTCACACAGAAAACAGCTAGTTTAAATTATAATAATATTTCACATTTTTGATCAAATAAATGCAGCCTTGGCGAGCAGAAGAGACTTCAGTAATCTGAATGATAGGTGTATGACAGCAGTGCAGCGCGACACGTGCAGGAGCTGATTTTACTCAAACATCCGGAGCGTTTCTTTGACCTCGAGGAGCTTGGCGTGATCTTGAGCGTCACAGATGTGAATCCGCAGAAGCGTGAGATGAGTTCAGGCGCGAGCTGCTGGATTACAGCATTAAAGCACAGATGCTCTCGCTCACACCTGACAGGTCTGACCCCGGGGTCGCGTCGCCATGGCGATCGGGGTCAGTCGGCTGAGTGAATCAATCGCTGCATCAGCATCTTCACAGCTGATCAGATGGATGCAGATGGGCTTGATGGTGGTCCAACTTTGCTTTTGCAACCCTAGCAACCACCCAGAACATCCTAGCAACCATAAAGGAAATTTGACTTTAAATAATTCTGTTACTCTGTGCCAGGATTTTCCGAAAATGGGGCTCTTGAGTACATGGAAATACTATAATAAATTAAATGATAAAACTATGAAATTAAAATGAATAAAATTTTAAAAAATGTACATAGCTTTAATTGATTTTTATGTTTAACTTTTAGTACATTTAGGTAAACCTATTCTTTTAGTTGCCAAGGAAACATGAAAAACAAATGGAAAATAAAATGTGAAACAAATGCAAAATTAAATTAAATATTATCAAACAAAACAAAAAAATGTAAATTAAAATAAATTACTTAAAAAGTGAAATAAACTGAAGTTTGACATTTTTGAAGAAAATGAAAAATAAAATAAAAAATAAAATAAAACATTAATTTGAAAATAAAATAAATGATTTTAAAATAAACAAATGTAAAAAAATAGAAATAAAATAAAATAATTTTTTAAGCAAAATAAAAATAAATAATTTTAAATTATAACAAATTTTAAAATAAATGCGAAAAATAAAATAAATAATTTAGAAATAACAAAAAATAAATGTAATAGTTTTTTGAAGCCAAATAAAAATATAAAATTAAAATAAATAATTTTAAAATAAATAAATTAAAATACAACACTTACTAACAAGATGAAATATTGTATTTGTTAACCTGCATGCCATGTGACCATTAACCGGCCTCAAAGAACCGTGAACAGCAGTCGTTGTGTTGTTGAATTCTGACGTGTAGTAAATACTGTAAATACTGTGTTCCTGCCGCAGGTGAGAGTTACGTCTGTGCCTCAAACGAGCCCTACAGGAAGGTGGACTACACCAAGAACGTCAACCCTAACTGGGGCTCGCGGCTGGCGGGGCCCGGGGGCGGAGCCGGTCATCCCGGGGGCGGAGCCGGGCGTCCGGGGCCTCAGCGCGCGGCTGGAGAGTCGAGGGAGACGAAAGACTTCATCAAACCCAAACTGGTGACGGTGATCCGGAGCGGCGTGAAGCCCAGGAAGGCTGTGAGGATCCTGCTTAATAAGAAGACGGCGCACTCGTTCGAGCAGGTGCTCGCCGACATCACCGAAGCCATCAAACTGGACTCCGGCGTCGTGAAGAGACTCTACACGCTGGACGGAAAACAGGTGCGGCTGACAAAATACACATCATTAAAAAAATAATCTGCATTTATTTTGCACAAGATTGAAAGGATACAAGCTCTAACACTTCTGTTCATCAGTCAGACGGGTTCGTTAATGCTGATCGGCTCAAAACGGCCACATGTCAATCTGTTAATCTGTTAATCAATAATCATCTATTAGTAATACATCCTGCTCATTGATTATTTTCAGAGCATTTGCATTTCCTTAAGAGACTCACAGTCAATACTAGAGTGTTACTATTTTTATACTATTAAAGTATTTATTTGTATTTTGAATTAGCTTTTATTTTATATTGTCAGTTTTCATTTTAAAAGCTGTAGTAATTTTACTTTTTAATAGTTTTTTTTTCATTTAGTTTTAGTAATTTTAGTACTTAATTCCTATTTCTTTTTCTGATAGTTTTCTAATATTTTATTTTAATTATTGAAAACTATTTATAATAGGTTTAATGAACAATAACAACACAAAAAAGACTATTTAAAGAGATCGTTTGCCCAGAAATTATCAATTTGTCATCATTTACTGTCATTTGGATTCGTTTGATTTTCTTTTTTCTTTTTTCTTTACAGAATGAAAAAGTGTCTCAGACTTAAGATTTAGATGAATAACAAATTAAATTTTATATATTATTATTAATTTTATACATTATACATTTTAAATATAGACCAATTTTAAATATATTTATAAATTGTTAATATCATTTAAATATATAAATTTGAATATTAAGATTTTGGTATATACATTAAATTGTATATATATATATATATATATATATATATATATATATATATATATAATTTATTTTATATATTTCAAATTAAGTATTTATATATATTTATTTAAATATTATGAAGATTTAGGTAAAATGTATTAAATTAAATTGTATTATATATTATATATATATAATATATATATATATAAAATAAAATTTTGTTACATTTATATAGTGTATATATATTGGAAATTTTAAATATTAACAAATATTAAATATTTATGATTTTTAAATAGAATTTAAATATTTAAATATGTTTATTTAAATATTAGGATTTAGGTGAATAAGAAATAAAATTGTATATATTATTATTTATTTTATATATTACAAATTTAAAATAGAAACAAGTGTTGTTTATGAGTTAATATATATACATATAATTATTTAAAAGGAAAGGGAAAAAAGGAAAGGACGAAGGGTCACCCATACTTGGAATTAGTGCTCTGCATTTAACTCATCCTAAGTGAACACACACACACACACACACACACACACACACACACACCCGGAGCAGTGGGCAGCCGTTTATGCTGCGGCGTCTGGGGAGCAGTTGGGGGTTCGGTGCATTGCTCAAGGGTCTCACCTCAGTCACTTTTATGATGCTTTATGGTGGTACTTAAAGCTCAATAATGCTTTCATCAGACGCAGAAGAGCAGCGTGAACATTATCACTGCAGAACACCAGCATCTCATTTTCTGTTTCACACACAAAGTCAGTCAGAAGTGATGAGAGAAAGCAGGCGTGTGATGGACGGAGACACACTGAATAATGAATGAGACGTTCTCTGTCTGATCTTCCAGAACGTCCCATCCGACTCCATTACTACTGAGATTCACAGAAAACATAGCAAATTAAAATACTTTTGTAATTAAACATAAAAATGCAGAATGAAAATAAATTATAAAAAAAAAATTAGACAATGCAAAATTAAAATGAATTAAAAACAAATTTTAAAAATTTAAAACATTAAAATAATTCTGAAATGAAAAAATTGTAAATTAAAAAATTATGTAATATAAAACAAAACATTTCAAATGAAAATAATTCATTTTAAAACAAACTTACAAATGTTAAACCATTTTATAATAAAACAAATAATATTAAAATAAAACAAATGTAAAATGTATAATTTAAAAACAACAAAATATCAAATTAAAATAAATTATTTTAAAATAAAACAAATGTATAATGTATAATTTAAAAGCAACAAAATATAAAGTCAAAATTAAATCATTTTAAAACAAATAATTACAATAAAACAAAAAAGTACAAATAAAATAAATCATTTTAAAACAAAACATAAGTGTAAAATTAAAATAAACCATTTTAAAATAACAAAAAATAAAGATTTTTCAAATAAAATAATTTTACAATTAAACAAAAATGTAAAATGAAAAGGAAGTCTTAAAACAAAACAGAATATTTTTAAAATAAATAAAAATAAAAACAAATGTAAAATTAAATAATTTAATTTTAAAACGAAACAAAAATATGAAATTAAAATAATCCAGTTTAAAACAAAAATCACGATGAAACACTGAACAGATATAAACAGTGGGTTAAGCTGCATGAGTGTTAACCGTCAGTTTCTGCAGCGAGTCTCACAGTAAATTACACTGCTGTCCGACTGTGATGGGCTAATGGAGAGTGTGTGTGTGTGTGTGTGTGTGTGTGTGTCAGTCAGGAGAGTGCCGGTTGCCGTGGTAACCTGCGTCTCCCCGTTGGCTCCAGTGAATGTGAGCTTCATCTGTATGCCACACGCCTCTCGCTGCAGACTCACACAGGGCTTCCCTGACAAACCTCTGTTGCTCACGGCAACAGTCAATCAAACCATTAATAAAAATCATTATTATACAGATACAGTATAAAAACAAAAACTCCCAAAAATGACAGAGACGCAACAAAATTGCTAAAGCTTAAAAACTAAAATGGAAAATATTAAAATAAAAACTGATTCCAGTATCTTATAAAATAACACTGATGTATAACGTTGGGCAGATCTGCTCAGTCTCGTCTGATGAACAGCGGTGATATTTCAGTATTATTTATATTGTGTTGTAGTATTTATTAATATTTTTTTCAGGTTTTCTTTTAAATTTTGATTAAAGTTTTTATAATCTTGTGTTTTTGTCATTTTTATTATTTTTTGTTTTTAAATATTTATATTTAGCTTCAATTTATTTTCATTTCAGTTTCTGAATTAGCTTTTATTTTTATATTTTCAATTTTCATATTTGTTTTAATAAATTTTAGCAATTTGGTAATTTTGTTATGTGTTTTTGCCAATTTAGTTAGTTTTTAAAAATATTTTTCAAAATATTTGTAAGAATTTCTATTTAGTTTTAGTTTATTTTTATTTCACTTTCGATTGTAGTTGTTTTAACACTTGCACTTAAACTTTTTTCAGTTAGTTGACAAAGCAACATTTATAATTATTTTCTGCTTTCTTTCATTTCTATTTTCATAAATATCTAAAATATTAATATATATAAAATAAAAAGTAATATATATAAAAAGTAAATATATAAAATAAGTGCAGTTTTTATTTCAGATTCACACACATTCATTAATTCATTCACATTCGTCCAAGTTGCCACCATAATTTATAGTTATATAAAAATATATGTATTTCAGAACTTTTGAATTATTTATAATTTTTTTTAATTATTTATCTTTTTTTTTTCCTTTTTTTTTTTAATAGAAGTGCTTGCTAATAATTAGTGCTGGGCAATGATTAATCGCGATTAAACGCATCCAAAATAAATGTTTTAGTTTACATAATATATGTGTGTGTACTGTGTACATTTATTATGTATATATAAATATACACACACACATACATGCATGTATATATTTAAGGAAAATATGTTATGTTTATATATTAAATATAACTATATATAGTAAAAATTGAATATAAATATATTAATGTAAATGTAAATATTTTCTAAATGTATGCTGTATATGTGTGTCTTTGTATATACATAATAAATATACACAGTACACACAAATATATTATGTACACAAAAGCTTTCATTTTGGATGCGATTAATCACGATTAATCGTTGCTCAACACTACTAATAATTCGACTCAAACTCCTCAGTGAAGTGAGCCTCTGTGTGTGTGTGTGTGTGTGTGTGTGTGTGTGTGTGTGTGTGTGTGTGTGTGTGTGTAGTTGACTAGTCTGCAGGATTTCTTCGGTGATGATGATGTTTTTATCGCGTGCGGTTTGGAGAAGTTTCGTTACGCTCAGGATGACGCTGCTATCGGACACGCGGGGAAGGGCGCCGCGGCTGCGTTCGTTAACGGTGAGATCAACACACACATATATATGAGACAAACTCCGTTCACACACTCCTGTCTAACAGCAAACCTGTCTGTCTCTCAGAGTGTAAGAAATCACGGCCGTCTGTCCCACCCAAGACGACCAAGAGCTCCGGTGTCCCGCGCTCAAAATCACCCGTATCAGGTAACACACACACACACACACACAACACACACACACACACACACTCTCACGCACACACACACTCACATCCTCACACGCACATCCTCACACACACTCTCACACACACACACACACACACACACACACACACACACACACACTCACACACACACTCACACGCACATCCTCACACACACTCTCACACACACTCACACACACACTCACACGCACATCCTCACACACACTCTCACACACACTCACACACACACACACACACACACACAAACACCCCTAAGTTTTGATGGTGTTTCTGCTGACGGTTTTTCAGCCAATGAGGCTCCGAGGAGCGACTCTCCGCCGATGAGGTCATCGCAGTCTCCCTGCAGCCCCGCAACTCAACGCAGCCGGAAGGTCAGTGTGTGTGTGAGTGTATGTGTGCGCGTGTGTGTACCTGGTATTTATCACGATCAAATGTCCCCACAAGTATAGTAATACCAGTAGACCTTGTGGGGACATTTTTTAGGTATAAAGAATAAAGTTTTTTGAAAATCTAAAAATGCCAGTAGTCTCCTGTAAGGGGTAGGGTTGGTGTAGGGTTGGTGTAGAGCGATAGAAAATACAGTTTGTAGAGTATAAAAACCATTACGCCTAAAACACACCTGTGCTCTGACGTGATCTGTCCTCCTCAGACGTCTGTTCATGAAGCGTCTCCGTCCCCGGCTCCGTCCAGAGACCTCAACGATGAGGAGGGCCTCAGTCCAGAGGGTAAAACACACCACACACACACACACACACACACACACACACACACACACACACACACACACACACACCCCCCAGAGAAAATCATCTTTTTTATGTTACTAATCCATTTGTTTTCTGTGTTTGCACGGTTAGTATCGTTAAATAAAACTATAAAAAAACTAATGCTGTCAAACGATTAATCACATCCAAATTAAAAGTTGTTGTTTACATAATATATGTGTGTGTACTGTGTATATTTATGATGTATATATATTAATACACACACATACAATATATATTTTGAAAATGTTTACATGTATATATTTATATTCATATAATTTATATTATATATTAATATATTTAATATATAAACGTAACATATTTTTCTTAAATATATACATGCATGTGTATTTATATATATACATAATAAATATACACAGTGCACAAACATATATTATGTAAACAAAAACGTTTATTTTGGATGCAGTTAATCGCGATTAATCATTTGGCAGCACTAAAAAAAAAATTTTTGTTACTTAAAATTAAATAAATAAAATATTAAAAACATAAACTGATTTTATTTGTAACCATATATTTGTGATTTTCTGTTTTCATTTTAATTTTAGTTAAAGTCTGAGTAATTTTGTTACCCAATTTTGTAATTTTTAGTAGATTTTTTTTTTATGCGTTATATATTGTTTTGATCAATTTCTATATCAATTTTGGTTTTATTTTAAGTAACAAAAATGTTGTTTTCAATGGTTTTTCTTTTCACAGAAAAGTTAAGACATATTTAAGACATAAAAATAAATTCTGAACTTATATTAAATATAATAAATATTCTTTGTCTGAACTGAGTGGCGGTAAAGATCATGAAATTAGCATGATTTTTGTCAACTAAAAGAATAAAAATTAAATCAGTGTTTTTTATCGCTCAGCCCTGCTGTAGCTCCGCCCACAGAGTAATTCTATTGGTCCAAACTCCCACATAACTGCATATTAAACATCAGGTGCATTCTGATTGGCTGTTGTTTTGGTGTTCTGTGACGTTCTCTCTCTCTGCAGTGAACGGTAATGAAGTTCAGTCGTCTGTCATCACTGAGAAGTATAAAGTGGGGAAGGTGATCGGCGATGGAAATTTCGCTGTAGTCAGAGAGTGTGTGGAGAGGTAACTCATCACACACACACACACACACACACACGCACACACACACACACACACACACACACGCTAGAGAGACATTATCTATCAGACTAACTGCAGATGTTGTATGTATTAGCTGTGAATGTCATGTGTGCCGGTCTCAGGTCTACAGGACAGGAATACGCGCTGAAGATCATTGACAAGGCCAAATGCAGCGGCAAGGTACGATTTTAAACACTTTCCTTTTAAACGACTCTAATTAAAACACATTCATTAGCTCTTCTGCTGTCTGAAGCCTTTCCCTCTTTCTTTCTTTCTTTCTTTCTTTCTTTCTTCATTTCATTCATGTTGTTGAGTCGTTCACAGTGAAATGTGTGCAACTTTGACCCGTATAGATGTATTCAGTTATTATTTCCTGATTAAAATAGGAAATTATGCACTTTTTTTTTGAATAAGCAATAGTTGATACTCTTCAATTTACATTAAAGTTCACATTAAACTTCAAATGAGTCGATCTGTATAATGACTCTACTGTCTTCTGTAGAGCTGCTTTACGGCTGAAAATTAAATTTTGTTTTTATAATTGATGAATTCAGCAATATTAACACTGTTATTTTATTATTGCTTTGAATCAATCTGTATAAAGGGCTATTATATGCTGTGCTATATATAATTGGTTTAGTGCCGTCAAACGATTAATCGCGATTAATTGCATACAAAATAAAAGTTTTTGTTTACATAATATATGTGTGTGTGTACTGTGTATATTTATTATGTATATATAAATGCACACACATACAGTATACATTTGGAAAATATTTACATGCATATATTTATATTCATATAATTTGTTATATATAAATATATTTATTTATTACATAAACATAACATTTTTTCTTAAATATATACCTGCATGTGTGTGTATTTATATATATATATACTTAATAAATATACACAGTACACACACACAGATTTTGTGAACAAAAACTTGTATTTTGGATGCGATTAATCACGATTAATCGTTTGACAGAACTAAATTCTTTATAGTATTTTATAATATATTTTTGATATATACTATATTTTTAGACACACTAGCATATAGATGAGCTCAAGCTGCAGACATGAATGAAATCATATCATTAATATACTATTATATTTTTTGTTAATATTTTGGACTATATATATTTTTATATTTTCTGTTTTCACTTTCATTTTAGCTCAAGTTTTAGTAATTTTGTTGTGTTTTTATCATTTTTATTAGCGTTTTTAGATATTTATTTATTAGTTTTATTTTAGTTTAATTCATTTATTTAATTGTTAAATTAAACTAAACTAAACTGAGAAATGTTGCCTTGGCAACTAGCAGAAATAAAAAGTGAAAGTGCTTTAATCTTTTATTTTTTTATTAATGTTTATTTATTTGTTTAGTTTATTTAATTTTAGTTATTTTAGTATGTTAAACTAAACAAAAAAAGAGAAATGTTGCCTTGTCAAATAGCTGAAATAAAAAGGTTGTTTTTTTTGTACATTTTTAATTTAATTAATCTTTATTTGTTCATTTTCATTTATTTTGTTTTAGTTATTTCAGTAATTCAAGTTAAAATAAACAAAATTTGTTGATATGAAAAATTAAAGTTTTTTTTTTATATATATATTTAATTTCTGTTAACATTTATTTCATTTCAAGTAACAAACATTTTTTGTTTTTTTTGTGTTTATTATAATAGTTGACTCCAACTTGGGGTCTTTAAATCTGTGCAGTTTTGAAATTAAACATTTTCACACATTCACTCACTACACAACAGTGAAAAACACAGCAGAGATTCTGATTGGTTGACTGGTGTTGACAGGAGCACCTGATAGCCAATGAGGTGGCGATACTGCGCAGGGTTCATCACCCCAGCATCATTATGCTAATAGAGGAGCTGGACACGCCCATCGAGCTGTACCTGGTGATGGAGCTGGTGAAGGTCAGTGTCACACACACACACACACACACACACACACAGCAGTCCCAGCATGAGTAGTGACAGTGTTGTGTGTTTTCTGCAGGGCGGTGATCTGTTTGATGCCATCACTTCCTCCACGAAGTACACAGAGCGAGACGCCAGCGCCATGCTGTTCAACCTGACCGGAGCGCTACGATACCTGCACAGGATGAACATCGTACACCGAGACATCAAACCTGAGAACCTGCTGGTACACACACACACACACACACACACACACTCACTCACTCACTCACTCACTCACTCACTCACTCACTCACTTACACTCACTCGCTCGCTCACTCACTCACTCTCTCACACACACACACACACACACACACACACACACACACACACACACACACACACACACACTCACTCACTCACTCACTCACTCACTCACTTACACACACCACTCACTCACTCACTCACTCACTCACTCTCTCACACACACACACACTCACACACACACACACACACACTCACTCACACTCACTCACTCACTCACTCACTCTCACACACACACACACACACACACGCGCTCTCACACACACACACACACACCACACTCACTCACCACTCACTCACTCACTCACTCACTTACACACACTCACACACTCACTCACTCACTCACTCACTCACTCACTCACTCTCTCACACACACACACACTCACACACACACACACTCACTCATACTCACTCACTCACTCACTCACTCTCACACACACACACACGCACGCGCACACTCACTCTCACACACACACACACCACACACACACACACTCACTCACACTCACTCACCACATCACTCACTCACTCACTTACACACACTCACTCACTCACTCACTCACTCACTCTCTCACACACACACCACACACACACACACACACACACACACACACACACACACACACACACACACCACACACACACACACACACACTCACTCACTCACTCACTCACTCACTCACTCACTCACTCACTCACTCACTCACTCACTCACTCTCTCACACACACACACACACACACCACACACACACACACACACTCTCTCTCACAGCGTATAAACACACATCTGTGTGTGTGCAGGTGTGTGAGTATCCAGACGGCACTAAGTCTCTGAAGCTGGGTGATTTTGGGCTGGCGACGGTGGTGGAGGGACCGCTGTACACCGTCTGTGGGACGCCGACTTACGTCGCTCCGGAGATTATCGCAGAGAGCGGGTAAAACTTCAGTTCTGAAGCTCACACAGTCTCCTCGTGTCTTCTGTCTCTGACTCATAGTTTAGAGTTTCTCCAGTAAAAGCTCTTTTAGTGTAATTGTTCAGCTGCTGCTTCTTGTGTCAAATCTTGACTGATTTTGATCAAGTAAGCGTCAGAATAACTGCAGTCATATCTCCAGATGAACACTTACTGGACTGAAGCAGATTCTTTTTTTCTAGAAAAATTGCAGGCACAAATACATATGTGAACATGAACATGATCAACATGCTTCTGAACACTAAATATTTCTCAGATTTTCAATCATTCATTTTCAATGGACGGTCATTTTTGAGCCTACAATAAATCAGTTCAAAAAATGAATACAAAACCAGGCATAATTGAAAGAAAACTAGTTGACAAAAACATTGAATCCCATTTTTGGTGATAATATAGCACAACAACAGATTTATAAGCTATTTTTTGTAAGCCGGTCTTTGTTTTTTTTCAAGTGTCATTTTTATTGCAATTTTGTACAAAGTAAAAGCTTTCCAAAGCAAATTTCTTGGTTAAACATTAGAGCATGCTAGTGTGATAAACAGTGCAAATTCGTTCCATATTTTATTTAATATTGACCAAATTATACACAAATAATGCTTTTTTCACTCAAAACCTGAGGCACGTAAGCTCAGATTAATGAGGCCTGCGATAAATCAGTTCCAATTACAAATACAAAACCAGTCCTAATTTAAAGAAAACAAGTTGACGAAAAGATTGATACCAATATTTGGTGATAATATAGCATAATGAGATTTATAAGCATTTTTGACCGGGAACGCCACAAGTGTGACAGGGATTTGAACACAAACTGAAATAAAATAATAAAATACTTTATTTCAAGTAACATTTTTAGGGTTTTAGCTAACTCTAATAACCCTGTTTTGTACGAAAGAAATATTTCAGTTTGTAAAAGTGAATTGATGGTGTGCTGCAGGTACGGGCTGAAGGTGGACATCTGGGCGGCGGGTGTGATCACCTACATCTTGCTGTGTGGTTTTCCTCCGTTCCGCAGCGAGAAGAACCAGCAGGAGGAGCTGTTTGAGCAGATCTTACTGGGCAGACTGGAGTTTCCCTCGCCGTACTGGGACAACATCGGCCTCTCTGCTAAAGTGAGCGAACCACAGCCTCACAAACACAGAATAAACGCTCGCGCACTTTTTACTTTCAAGTTATGAATTGTGAACCGCAGGATAAAAATAAAGCTAGTTGCGACTATTCAGACTTTTTTCTTGCTGCATAAACTTGCAATTCTGAGAAGTTCAAATCGTGCAATTAACTTTACTACTTTTTTATTATTATTATTATTTTGAGGCAGAAACAAAAAAAGAAGTCAGAATTGTGAGATGAGAGCTTAATTTTGCAATTCTGAGAAAAAGGTCACAATTACTTGTTTTATTCTTTTATTCCGTGGCAAAAGCAAGCTTGCATAAGAATCTGATGCGTCTTTTGCAGGATTTAATTGGTAAGATGCTGCAAGTGAATGTTGGTGCTCGTTACACGGCTGACGAGGTGCTGGAACACCCTTGGGTGCAGGTGAGGACACACACACACACACACACACACACACACACAGATACAATATTCACATTCTGTGCACAGTATATATTGCACAGTATTTTTAGAGAAATTAGTACTTTTATTCAAGGATGCATTAAATTGGTAAAAAGTGACCGTAAAGACATTTATTATTTTCTAATAAATGCTGTTCTTTTGAACTTTCTGTTCATCTGTGAATCCTGAAAAATAAAATACATCATGGTTTCCACAAAAATATTGTGCAGCACGACTGTTTTCAACAATTATAATAATCAGAAATGTTTCTTGAGCAGCAAATCAGTATATTAGAATGATTTCTGAAGATCATGTGACACTGAAGACTGCAGTAATGATGCTGAAAATACAGCTGCGCATCACAGAAATAAATTATAGTTTAACAGATATTCACATAGAAAACAGCTATTTCTTATTGTAAAAATATTTCACAATTTTTACTATATTTTTGATTAAATAAATGCAGCCTTGGTGAGCAGAAGAGACTTCATTCATGTAAATGTTGTTGTGTGTGCAGGACGATGCTGTGATGGACACTAACATGGCATGTGAGGTGAAAGATGGTATTAAATCAGAAAATACACTCAACAGAACAGCAGCAGAGACTGAGGTGAAACACACACACACACCACACACACACACACGACATACCATAATGACCTTCAGCTGATACATTGTGTCTTGTTTCCTCTGTTACAGGTGGATCATCTCCATGGTAACAACCTCATTTATATATAATTTTTATTTTTTTAAAGAAATTGCATTTATTTAGCATTAAATTGATCAAAAGTGGCAGTAAAGACAGTTATAAAGTTACAAAAGATTTCTATTTCAAATAAATGCTGTAAATGTTGAGCGTAACAGCTGATTGTTTCTGACCGTGTGTGTAGATGACAGCTGGCAGATGAATCTCTCCGGAGGCGCAGAAGAAGAGAAACCCTGATCACCACCACAAACCTCAACACCGAGACCAGACCGGACCAGACCAGACCACCTTCTCTCAGCCTCTTCCATCTAGTTCAACCATCGATATCACTTAGTCCTCATATTTTAGTGTTAGCTTCATACTGAAACCCATAGACACTCGGCAGCATCCAGACAGTTTGTTTACATGCACTCCGAATGAATCCAGTCCGATTTCAGATTCATTTGAGCATTTATATGAACGCTAAACTCCGCAATTCACATATTCATTTACATGTAGGCTATATTTATGTATTCCAAACAACAGACACCAAGTTCAGAACTGGAAAAAGCCACTGTGATAATGTCACCAGAGCTAACTAGAGTTTAATTATCAAGTATGTCTGGAGAGCTTTTTTTTTTTTTTTTTTTTTTTTTAGCAAATATTTAGTAAATATTCATTCTCCTCCACTGACCAGCTAACAAAAATATGTTTTTAGAATAACGCTAAGTTATAAAAAGATTATTTCTGAAACTTCCAGATTTTTAAATGTTTTAATTTTTTTTTTCTTGGTTTTGCTAATTTTGCAACCATTATGGGAACATCACTTTTAAATGTTCTCTGAGCGTTCTGAAACAAGTAGTAACAGTTAAAAAATAGATGATGAAAATCCAACTAAAATATTTCATGAACGATCTAAAAACATGTTTCCATCACATCCTTTTTTTTTTTTTTTTTTTTTTAATGTTTAGAAACGTTTTTCTTGGTTCTATCTTATCATTTTGCAAACATTATGGCAGTGTTACTTTTGAATGTTCTCTGAACATTCTAAAACTAGTAACATTTAAAAAAAACAACAAAAAAAAAAACACGTAAGATAAACTTCTAACTAAAACGTTTCAGGGAAAGAAAAAAAAACGTTCCAGGAACGGAGTATAAATAATGCTTTTGTGCTAAATTTTTAAGAACATTCTTAAAGGCCAGAGAACTTTGAGTGAACATTCTATTAACGTTACTGGACGAATGTTCATAAACTTGCGAGAACGTTAGCTTCGTTCATTCGTTCGCAGGAGGTAGCCTAAATAAATACGCACGTTTGTAAAATCAGATTGAAATTTCATGCGGACTTACTGAGGGAGGTTCATGAAATTAACGGGTTATTTGAGTGCATGTAAACATGTTCTTCAGATCATGTAATAATCTATTGGTCCGCGTTCATTTTCTGCCGTTCTGGTCTGTGTTTGCACGCAGGGCTTCAATTAAACCAGCGACCTCGACTTTTACTGCACTGTGTCCTGAACCTGCTCCTCTTTCTCTCTCTCTGTACATATGTGTCGATGTGTGTCTAATCAGATGCATTATTAGAGTCTCATTTCAGACATTTGCGTCTTGATGAACGCGTTCATAAAACTGAATGGAACTGAATGGGAACGAGACGTTTCAATTGTGTTGCTGGATGTTTCTTTACGTCTGATTTGTGTGAACAAATGTGTTACGAGCCTGATGTAGTGTTATGACTTTGCTTTACACCAAAACTTCGGCCTTTACTGAATGAGTGTGTGTTTTTCTCCATGAAATGCCTCTGTTTTTAGAAGAACTGTTCATTTAATTTGATCTGAACGGTCGCTTATTGTGGTTTCAACGGTATTAACTTTTGTACGGTGGCTGTTCGGGGCCTAAAGCCCCTCGTAATTATTCTAATTATGGATTTATTTCATATTTTGTTTTGTATTGCAACAATACATCATGAGTAGCTAATAAACGAGTCTGTGTTTTATTGCATGTGAACGGCGAATGAAATGAAACCGAACGCTGATAATGTCACAAATTTAAGCGTTAATTCACTTTTTTGGTTTCATTTTAGTAAGCAAGTGTGACAGAAATTAACGAGACATATGGTATACCTTACGGCAAATTTTCGCGGGAGAAATGCGCTCGTGAATACAGATCGTGAATTTCGCGCGAGGGACACGTGACGCATCAAATTCGGGTTTTTAAAATTGTAATATTTTTTATTAATTATTAAAATTAGGCCTAAATAATTTTTAAATGTTGCAATATCCACATACGTTCCCCGCGAAATTTCGCCGAATGTCGCTAATGTGACCGCGCGTCAAAATCACTGTAGCCTATTTATGGGAAGGGGATGGTATAAATGCAGCATTGTAGTCATGAGAAGTTGAAAATGCTGGATTTTCTTTGATTTACAGCTTTCTAAATTGGGGTTTCAATTAAAGAAACGTTACAGAAAGTGTGTTTGGTTTTTGATTTTAAGTTTGTACACATTTTGTGTAGTTGAACTTAATAAAAACAATATTAGTTATGTGGTTTCAGCAACTGTCTATGGTGGATAACCAAAATACATGAGGAATCCTCAAGTCATTGGTCACGTACTTTACTGTTTATATTTTGGGATCAGTTAGAATTTTTTTTGTTGTTGTTGTTTGTTCATCAGGGACGCATAACATTGAAGAAACTGACAGTAAAGACATTTATTATGTTACAAAAGATTTCCATTTCAAATAAATGGCGTACTTCTGAATTTTCTATTAATCTGTGAATCCTGAAAATGCTAAATCCTAAAAAACATTTCAACATTGATAATAATCAAAAATGTTTCTTCAGCGGCAAATCAGCATATTAGAATGATTTCTGAATCACAGAAATAAATTACATTTGAACATATATTTACATAAAAAAACAGCAATTTGAAATTGTAATAATATTTCACATTTTTACAGTATTTTTGATCAAATAAACGCAGCCTCGGTGATCAGAGAAGAGACTTCAAAAACATTAAAAGTCTTACCGACCACAAACATTGGCCACTTTTATTATGAATATACATTTTACTAGTTATTCCAAGCTCTACAATATTTTATCATCTTGAAATTGTGAGTAAAAAATATTTTTTATGAATCCTTATCCAGTAAATTATGAATGTGTGGTCATGTAAATTTGTTTAAAAGGGTGGAAAAATTGAAACGTCTAGAATCCTGAAATTGAATGTACAGATGTCAAAAACTGCTGTGCTCGAAGGAAAGTTTGACTGTTGATAAAAAAAGACAGAACAATGCTTAATAACTGATCAGTTTAATTTGGGTTAAAACTGTAAACAAGTTCATCTGGCCACATACACAACACACACACTCATACACACATGTCAGTACAATACAGGAGATCCCCTCACTAACCTCGTTTAACTGTATTACATCTAATTAAGGCAAATGCAGAAATGCTCATCAGGCACATGACAAGACGGCCCGTGTTCAGGGGTCCAGCAGCACTTGGATGTAGTTTTTGGGGACGATTCCACGTTTCCCACCGGATTCTCCGAGGAACCACTCAGCATCCATGTCCTCCAAAACACACACCACGTCTCCTGCCTGCACACACACACACACACACACACACACACACACGCTTGTTTTGACCAACGAATTTCCATGACATAAAACCCATATTTAACCAAATATTTAAATACATTATTTAAATTAGTATTATTAAAGTACTTATTTGTTATATGATAAAATATTACATTTAGTTATTTAGAAGACGTTTTTATCCAAATCGACGTATAAATGAGGACAATAGAAGCAATCAGAATCAAAAAGAGCAATGAGACGCAAGTGCTATAACAAGTCTCAGTTAGCTTAACGCAGTACACGTAGCAAGGCTTTTTTATTTTTATTATATAATAAATAAAAAGAGAACAGATAGAATAGAAAAAGAATAGAGCAAGCTAGTGTTAGAGGCCTTTTTTCTTTTGCTTTTGTTAATTGCATAATACATAAAAAGAAAACAAATAGATAGAATACAAAAACATTAGAAAAGCTAGTGTTATTTTATTGTATTTTTAAGAATAGAATTAGAATAGAGAGTGCTAGAGTTAGAGGGTCAAATAAAGAAGGAAGAGATGTGTTTTTAGCCGATTCTTGGAGATTCTGGGATTGAGGAGGGCAGGAGGAACATTTCATTTAAAAGTCTGTGAAAGTGATTTTGTGCCTCTTTGGGATGAACAATAAAGCGACGTTCACTTGCAGAACACAAGCTTCTAGAGGCACATAAGTAATGTAGGCAAATTATATAATATATATATTAATTAATCAATCATTATATTTGAATATATATCAATTATATTTTTTATATAATATTTATATTATTTAATAATTATATTATAATTCTTATATAATACACACACACATATAATTACAACAGATAAATATAATTACAATATTTAATTTTATTAGAATTACATAATATTTTATATATATTAATATAACTTTAAATTTTAACTAAAATAATTTAAATATTTTATTGTGTATGTGTGTATATATATATATACACACACACACACACACACACACACACACACACATTATCTATATACTGTATACACTTATAATTACAATACTTATTTGTTTTTATTATTTAACTGTTTTTACATAATTATATAATTTTCTAGATTAATTTTTTAATATACTTTTTATTAATCCTGATATATATTTTCCTAAAAAATAAATAAATAAATAAAAATATGTGTGTGTGTGTGTATATGAAGAGTTCATTTGCAAAAACAGATAACTCAGTTTTTTAAAAATGTTCATAAATCATGTTTTTTTTGTCCTGCATTCCAATTAATATCAATCAAACTGCAATTGGGTTGTTTTTATTAAATAATAATAACTAAAAACTAATACAATAAAAACATGATTTGAGAAAATTAATAAAAACGTTATCTGTTTTTGCAGTTAAACTCCTTGTGTGTGTGTGTGTGTGTGTGTGTGTGTGTGTGTGTGTATATATATATATATATATATATATATATTTTTTTTTTTTTTTTAAATTCAATATTTATTCTTTCAAATATATCTTAATCTTATATAAAATGTATTTAATAAAATTATTGTTTATTTATTTGTTTGTCTGTTTGTTGGTAGGCACCCTATTTTTATGATTTTTTCCATGAATTGTCCAGGCCTGTAAATCAGGATTTGTTAAATTCCTACAGATGTCCAGGTGTTCATGACTGCTGTAGTGAATCTCACACAGACCTTCAGACAGAGCTCGTCCTCACACTCAGGAGTGAAATCATAAAGTGCTCGTCCTGTGGTTCTCGCTCCTGCAGGGGGCGCTGGAGAGAAAGAGACGGCCTGTCAATCAATACCGACTACAGATGCATGATACACCTATGAGCATATTGATCACTCTGAGCTTTTAATTATCTAATTAAGCAGATAATATCAAGGCAGGTTTCAAAAGTACCATAGTTTCTCAGTTCTTGTCAGATTTCACTTGGAGTTTTAAAAATACAGCGTAGACTCATATTATGAGCCATAACATAAAAATAACTTTCAGTTTTCGGCATTGGCCAGTCCCGGGCACGCTTACTGCTGATTGGTCCGTGGTTAATGAATATTCCGAGGGAGAATGTTTATTTACCGGGAGATTCCAGAGCCGGTTTCCTTGGCAACGCTTCAGTTTCCTCTATAGCCTGGATGAAGCTGAGAGGGAAGATTCCCGTCTGTCCGTTCAGGAGGCCACGCCCCCACTCCTCATTTACATATTCTATTAGAGTGATGACATCACCCTCAGTGAAGGACAGCTCGCCCTCCTCCCCCTCGAATGCAAAACGGGCCACGACACACCTGGACAGAGCAACACAGGAGATGATTGTTATGAATTATCCCAGTTTTACTGCCATCAGTTTTCTGAAATTTGTGACTGACATTCCATAACTTTTCCATGACTTAAAACCTAATTTCCATAGACAAATGTTTAACCTCTCACATGTATACCTAAATAACACATATATGTATGTTTTAGTGCTGTCAAATGATTAATCGCATCCAAAATAAAAGTTTTTCTTTACATAATATATGTATGTGTATTGTGTTCATTTATGTATATTTTGAAAATATTTACATGTATATCTACAGTATATATTTATATTATTTTATTTTATATTATATATATAAATACATTTAATATATAAACATATTTTTCTTAAATGTATACATGTATGTGTTTGCATAATATATACATAATAAATATACACAGTACACTCTCATATTATGTAAACAAAAACTATATATATATATATAAAACATATGTTAATAAATGAATTATGCATGTTTCACATGTTGATATGAATTATGCATGATTTATTTTTATTATTAGATATTATTTTAATAAAAAATAATATATTTTTTTACATGCAAACAAATGCAAAACAAGCCACAATGAACGCGAGGAAAAGAGGAACTGTTAACAGGCATTATTTTTTATTTTATTAAAATGATCATTTTTAATACTATTGTATAATAATTTTTTATATTTTTATATAAATTGTTTATATTTTCACACACACATACATGCATACATATACATATACACACACATACATATATATATATGTGTGTGTGTGAATATAAACTATATATATATATATATATATATATATATATATAGATAGATAGATAGATAGATAGATAGATAGATAGATATATATAATTTCTCATCCTGTTTCACCTGTTGTGTGTGTTTTGTTGGATCTGCAGCTCCGAGGGCTCGTTGTCCAGCAGAAGCTCACTGACAGTCACATCTTGACCTTTGACCTCTCCTGACGAGCAGAGGTCGTGGAGTGTGTTTGACGGTGTTTTTGGGACGTCTGTATCATCCAGGACAATCAGGTGCTCTTCTTCCTGAAGCAGGAAATAATATTTCATGACAGTTTACAATGTTTGCATAATCTGCCAGTGTGTGTGTGTGTGTGTGTGTGTGTGTGTGTGTGTGTGTGTGTGTGTGTGTGTACACTGACATGCAAAGATGTTTCCTCAGGCGGATCCTCTTGCTCTTTGCTGATATTCTCCAGCTCTGCATCTCCTTGAAGAACTTTGCTCTAATGCACAAACACACAAACCCGCTGTTATTTACATGGCTGTATTTAAAGAGCTCCTGGGATTTTTTCTCATATTCAATATAAAATACATTTAAAGGGGCAGTTCCCTCATAAATAAACATCCGGTCATCATTTTCTCACCCTCTTTCTTCTGCGCAGCTCAAAGATGTTAGGTATAACGTGCGAGCTTTATATTTGAACGGACAACAGCAACAACAAGAAAACTAATTAGAAGACTTAAGAACTTAAACTTCAGACAAAGAACTCTTATACTTTTATAGTATTTATTAATATTCCAAATTTAATTTTTATATTTTAAGTTTTCATTTTAGTAAGTTTTTAAATATATTTCAATTTTAGTACCTTGCCAAGGCAACATTTTTATATTATTAACATTTAAGTTTTATATAATATTTAATTATTTTATTATATTTCACTTCATTACGTTTGTTTTAGTAATTGTACTATGTTCTTTTGTCATTTTTTTTTTTTAATTATTTCTATTTAGCTTTAATGAATTTTTATTTCAGTTTTAGTTTGAGTAAACTATTTTATTTCAGTTGACATGGCAACATTTGTAATTATCTAACTTTTTTAAGTTTAATATAATGTTTATATTTTAGTTAATTTTATTAAGTTTAAGTTTTAGTAATTTTATTATGTTCTTTTGTTTCTAATTAGCTAATTTATTATTTACATTTTTTTTTCAGTTTTTGTAATTCATCAAGGCAACATTTGCCATTTTCATTCAAATTTAAAAATAAGTTTTTAGTCAGTATTTATATTTCATTTAATTGAGGGTTTATTTTAATTAACAAAAAACATTTTTAATAGTTTCATTTTCAGTTTTAGTTAACAATACCACACTGCTTCAGAAGACTTGGAATAAAGCGCACAATCACAATTCCCTGTTTATGGAAAACAGCAGCTTGTACATTCTGCCAGTGATCTCATCTTTGTATTTCACCAAAGAAAGTCATACAGGTTTATAACGACAGGATGGTCAGAAAATGATGACAATCTTAACCCTTCAATTACACACAGGACATTTTCCTGGAGTTCTTCTCAAATACTCTATGTATGAAGACTCACAGAATAGCGCTTGTAAAGCGGATGTCCTGGTTTGGGGCGGGGTGGGAGGGGCGGGCCTCTCTTTGGCACCCTGCTGCCTGGCAGCTGATTGGTCGCAGCAGGGGAGGAGGAGGAGCCTGGAAGTTTGGTCACTTTTATTGGAGGAGGGGGGCGGAGTGGGAGGAGTCTGCCGCCACTGGGTCTGAGACGCAAAGAGAGAGAATGAGAGATGGGAAAAAAACAAAACAGATACCTGATTTTGGAGGAAAAACGCTGCAGTACCTCGGAGGAAGAGAAGGAATGGAGGCATCAGAAGCTCTGGAAACATCCACCGCAGCCTGAACACACACACACACACACACACACACACACACACACACACACACACACACACATCAACATTAAATGCTCATTCTAATAGGGAAACTTCCTCATAAAGGTGGTTTATAAGCAGGTATAACTAACCTGTGAGGTAGACGGGGTCTTCCTGAGCACAGGTGGAGGCGGACGGGAGTGTTTGGATGCCGACGGACCTGTATATAAACACAGACACTCGTTAAACATTAAGCTGTGCAAAGTTAAGTTTTGATTGAGACGATTAGCAGCAATTAAGCCTGCATGATTAACTGAATTTATGACATTACTTGTGATGATCAAATTACAAAGACTGTGATTTAATTAAATGAATAAATGCGATGCGGGTTTCATAGTGAAGCGCGGCACTGTGTTCATTTACACACAAACAGCTCCAGTGTTATCAGAGTCCCAGTTCACAGTAAATGCTGCTTCAAATGATCTCATCTCTGCATTTGCTCTGAGTTTGAGTCACTTACAGTATGACGTGCATTTGGAAATTATTATACAATATGAATAAATTATAGTAACAATGATAAACAATTACATATTTTTGGCCAAATTATGCATCCCTAAAAAACGCGAGCTTTTTTGCGTTTAATAACATTTTAAATAAAATATATTGCAACTGCAATAATATGTTTATTAGATTATTTCCCCAAGTAGTGCAAAGAAGCAAAGCGTAGCTTGAGATTTTTTTTTTTTTTTCGCATTTATCGCCATAACAATTTTTATAAAAATTGTTCAAATTCTGCAAACAAGTTAATCAAACTTTAAACTTTTTTAAATTGCATTTGAATTATGTTGGCCTCGTATTTATCAGGGAGAGAGCAAAGGGTAGAAGTTGGAGGGATGCTTTCTGAGAGTAGAACTGTTTAAAACGGAGTCCCACAGGGTAGTGTATTAGGTCCTCTTTTGTTTATATTATATATCAATGATATTCAGACTGCTTGTGAGTGTAATATGTTCTTATATGCCAATGATGCTGCTTTATTGGCTTCTGGGAAGGAGACTGGTGAAGGATTGGCTGTTGGAAAATAAGCTTTTATTACATTTTGGAAAAAGAGAATCTATTCTTTTTGGGTCTAAGTATAAATTGGGTAAGGAGGATGATTTGGTAGTCAAAGTTGATGGGTATGAACTAACTAATAAAACATCGGTCAATTATCTAGGATGTGCTCTGGATAGAAATTTAAGTGGGGCTAGTATGGCCAGGAAAGTATTTGGAGAAGTGAATGCTAGAATTAAGTTTATAGCAAGATATGCTGGTTTTTTGGATAGAGATAGTTTAATGGTACTTGCTACAGGCTTAGTTCAGTGGCATTTTGATTATGCATGTTGTTCATGGATGACCGATTCATTCAGAACTTGGATGATAAAGTTACAAAAAAAATCACAGAATAAATCGATAAGATTAGTTTTAGGATCACATTGTTTCAGTCATGTGGATAATACACACTTTCAACAGCTTGGTTGGTTACCAACTGAAAGAAAATTAGTATTACAGAAATTAAAAATAGTACATAAAATCATTAATGATAGGGCTCCAGTATATTTGAATTCTTATTTTACTCGGGTTAATGTAAGACATGGTCATTTTACCAGATAGAGCATTATGGATATTAATTTATGTAGATACGGGACACTGTATGGTCAAAGGTCGTTTAAATATTCAGGTGCAAAGGAATGGAATAGGCTGCCTTTAGATTTTAAGGTATTAACAAATTGTGAGGGTTTCAGAATAAGGGCGAAGAGACTGTTTTTAGACAGTCTTATTTTATGGGAGTGAGCGGATTTTTTGACTAGGATTTTCTTCTCTCTTTTTAAAGCAAAGATGACAATGGAAATAAGTTACTGTAACTTTATTGTTATCCTTGACAAGAAGGTTGTAACAGTGAATTGCTACTTTTTGTGTCAAATTATCTCAACTCAACCTTAAGCTTATTTTTTTAAAACTGCATTTTAAATCGCATTTATCACATTCACTTTTTTATCCAAAAAATTAGATATTCTTCCCCAAACTGTACATCCCTACTAGCAAGCAAACTAGAAATCCACCAGTATACCGGTCACCACTCACGTTTTCCAACGTTCCTGTCAGTCAACATCACTGGTGCTGTTTTCACTGGAGTGTTTGTAGTTTGATCATCTGAATTTCTCCTCTCGGACGGCGTGGAGGCCACCGCTGCCATCTGCTGCCCAGGAGGAGCGCTGCCAGGACGGGCGGCGGGTGAAGGTTTGGCAGATGGAGAAGATCTGGACTCTGATGGACTCTGGAGTTTGTTCAGAAGGGGTCTGGGTGCTGGTACTGGTGGATTCAGGGGTTTGGACGGGTTTTCCTCAACGGTAGGTTCTCTGGTATCAAAAACCTCAAAGACAGATGGTTTTGGGGCGAGCTGAGGTCTGGATTTCTGCGTTCTAGGTCGTGGTTGTGGTCTATTTAACGGCTCTACTGGTTCAGGTGTTATAACGGCGCATGGAGCATCGCAAATGGCCATATTTTCCTCTTCTTCTACAGTCCTTGCATCGCTTTGTTGACTTTCTCCATGCTGGACATGCGTTTCATCCGAACCAAACACCTCCAGCAGGTCTTGCAGGTATTTGCTGGAGATGCTCGATGGAGCGTCGTCGAACCCGGCAAACACATTCTCGGCCCCGTCGTCCTTTAGACGCACCAGAGTCTGAACTTTGACTTCCCTCGTCATCGGCAGGTCCAGAACGTCCTCGTTGGGTCGTAGGGCGACCCTGGAGCGAGGCCGAGGTCTGGGACGAACGCTGGGCTCCTCTTTCATAGGGTCGCCTGGGGAATCGAGGTTGATCTGGGTGAAAGTGATGGCAGTGGGGGCGGGGCCTATGGGAGAGATGTCATCGAAGATGTCATCGAAGTCTGTCTGGACACCACACTGTTCGCGCAGAGCATCTCGAGGCTGAGCACCGGCGTTCGCATTAGACCGGTCCACTTCATGCGTGTGTTTGAGGGGCAGTGAGGGCCGTTGGGGTTTGGGTGGCCTACGAACTACAGGAAAAAATGAAGTTATGTGTTATACTTCCCTAGATGATTAGTCACAGTATATTAAGACAATTGTTTTGCAAGTTTTCTGAAACTTTATGATGCATTATCTAAATAAATATGCACTAAATTGCATACATTTCCAGAAAATAAATCTGAACATTGGATAAAGCCAGGTTCAAAATTCTTGTTTAATTTTGTTGAGATATTAGAGTTAAAGGTTTTTATAGAGGGGATTCTGGATTTCTCTTTTTATTAATCAATAAAACAGAAAATCCTATCAACAGACAAGAAAAAAAAAAAAAATACACATTTTCGTCATGTTTTTAGGAATGCGTCAAAAATCAGCCTGAAAAATATATGAAAAAACCCTCAGTAAAAACCTTCAGAATATACAGAGGAATAAAACTGCTAAGTTTGGTGTTTGTAAGTGATGCTGAAGTTGAGAAAAACGTTTTTGAGATAATCGCCTTTAAAGATATGTGTTGTAATTGAAATCTATGCAAACAGATAAAGTGCAATAATAAACTCAGGTGAATGATATATGAACAAACCCCTCAGTAAAAACCTTCAGAATATAGAGAGGAATAAAACTGCTAAGTTTGGTGTATGTAAGTGCTACTGAAGTGGATAACAAAACTCCCAGTGCTTTAAAAAGGAATTATCTCCATGTTTTTAGGTATAATATGCCATAGAAATCAGCCCAAAAGATATATGCACAAACCCCTCAGTAAAAACCTTCAGAATATAGAGAGGAATAAAACTGTTAAATTTGGTGTTGTAAGTGCTGCTGAAGTGGAGAAAAAACTTCTGATGATATGTATTGTAACTGAATTCTACAGACACCAACTGATAAAGTGCAATAAAATAAACACTTAAATGCATATTATGGATATTTTCTTTCCACTAGTCTTAAAGATGTTATAGAATCAAAATCCTAAAATTGACCATTACATGAAAAAAAAAAATAGTGTTTTGCCTTAGGGAATTAATTTAATAGCACATTTCTCTTATTTTTGATACATTTTCGTAAATACATAACTTTAATACTTTTCTTGTTAAATACTAAACTTAACTTATTCCATATCTTATGATTCATTATTTCTTTGTTAGCACCCTTTCAGTAAAGTATTTTGGTTAAATGAAGGGTTTGTTTGCAAATAATCAATGTCAGTGAAGGATGCAGGGTAAATTAAATGAGCACTTCTTTTAGTATTTACTCAAAATATTAAAAAACAAAAAATGTGCTTCATCTGTTGACAAGAATGTGATGTTTGGAATCTCGTATCTCGAAACCGTAAATGCAGCCTGACAAAACCTCCACTGAAGCCTGATCTCATTTCTTTATACCTGGACGAGCAGCAGAGGACTGTGGGCCGGAGGAGTTTGTGTCCGTCTGCGTGGCGATGGTGGAGGTAGAGTGACGAGAAGATGGAGACGAAGATGACGAAGAGGAGGAGTGAAGATTCTGCTCACGGCTCTTTTCTCGGATCACCTGCTCATAGGATGGAGGCGGGAGCTGGAAAGGAGGAGCACAATCAATCAATCAATCAATCAAATGATGGATTCTATGTATCGCTTCCTTAAGCTCCACCCACCTGAACTGTCGCCGAGCCTGCAGCCCATGTGGGTGGGGCTGGGGGCGGGGCTGGAGGAAACGCCCCAGAAGCCCCTGGGAACCATGTATTGGACGGCAGTGGTTCAGCAGAGAGGATGGTGATTTCTGGACGCCTGCTGCATGACAATCAAAGTTCATAACGTGACCTTTCTCCCGTTTAACCAAAAGAGCTAGTTAACAACTCTCAGAGCTGAATGATAACTGCACATCCCATCTACAAATAAACATGCTGTCTTAGTATCAATGAGATACTATTACAGTTTTTATGAATATTTTTAATTTGTTTTTTTTTACTGTTTTTACTAATTAGTATAGTATTTTTGTATTATATTTTAAGTCGACGTTTTAGTAATTATGTTGTTTTTAAAATATATATTAGTTTTTTTATATTTAATAATATTAATAATAATAATAATAATAATAATATTTATATATTTTTATTCATTTTCATAAATTTTTATTTTAGTTTTACTTATTTAACTGACCAATTAAACATCTAGTTAAACAAAATAAAAATGAGAAATATTGCCTTGGCAACTTGCTGAAATAAAATAAGGTTAAGTTTTTTAGTTAGAAAAAAGCTTTTTTTTTTTTTTTTTTTTTTTTGATGATTTCAGTTTTAGTTTACTAAAATAACCCCGGTTATGAGAAGATGTTTAAAACTCAAAGCCATTTGATTAATTGGTATCATACAATCATGAGTATTAATGTGACAATCAGAGTTTATTTAAATGTATTTTTAATTCTAAACATATATTATAAAAAATATTTAAAAAATGCTAAATTAATAACAAACTCGATAATTACAAATGACAGAACAGAATATCCTTTTTAACAACACCGTACATACACTATAAAACAAACTACACAAACACACTTTTTACAACATGAAACATCACTATTACAAACACCATTTATTACAATACAGACATAATGAATAACCATTCATTGATAAAAGTAACAGATTTATTATTATTTTGATTCATTTTTTAGATTATGATTTTTTCATTCAGTTATATGAGGGTCACATGACATTTATTTTCATATATATGAAAATAAATGTCATGTGACCCTCATATATATATAAAAAAAAAAAAATCTAATATATACATACATACACACACACATACACACAAACATATGTATATATGTATTTGGTGAATATATATATATATACAGTGGTGTGAAAAAGTGTTGGCCCCCTTTCTGATTTTTTATTTTTTTGCATGTTTGTCACACTTTAATGTTTCAGAACATCAAACAAATTTAAATATTAATCAAAGATAACACAAGTAAACACAACATACAGTTTTTAAATGAAGTTTTTTATTATGAAGGGAAAACTAAATCCAAACCCCCATGGCCCTGTGTGAAACAGTGCTTGCCCCCTAAACTGGTTGGGCCACCCTTTGCAGCAACAACTGCAATCAAGTGTTTGTGATAACTGGCAATGAGTCTTTCACATCACTGTATATATTTATATATCTCCCCACCATAAAATACTATTAGATTTTCTTTAAATGAATATACTGAAAATAGATCAGCTCAATGTCAATATTGCTGACAAGGGATTTGTTTACAAGGGAGATAACAGTATCAGCGAAGAGCTTGAGATCAGTGATAAGATGTGATTTTGAAAGAAAAAGTCAAAATCAAGCAAAATATCACCTGATTTGAACACAGTGAGAAAGAAAACACAAAGTAAACAGGCGTGACCTTACCTGCGGTCTCGCTGATGGTCACTCTGAGAGCTCGTTCTCGCTGATGCTGCGCAATTTCCGACAAAAAACACAAACACAAAAACCAAACTCACATGCAAACATCTGACAGAACAGACGAAACACACCAAATCACCAAAAACATGCTACAGCAGGCGAACTCACTGCGTTTGATGACGGCTCTGATGGAGGAAAGCGGCCCTTGGCTGGAAAAGTGAGAGAAACACAAGGACTCAATGTCTTTTTCTACTGATTCAATGACTCAAGGCCAGTTTTCCCGGCTGTTTTCCAGTGACACGACTGGAAATACATTTCACAGTTACACAACACACACACACACACACACACACACACACACACACACAACACAATGAACAAATACATGCAGTGGAGCCAAGAAATGTGCCACTAATTTACTATGTTATTAAGCAGTGCCAAAATGTGGCTGTTATTCCTGTAAACACACGCATGAGCTCAGTTTGACGTGACATTTATATTACGCTCTTGAGGAAAAGCGTTAATCATTTTTTCCAGCTGTAGTGGAACAGGTATTTCTAGTACTGAGCTGGAGGAACTACTGCATTAGTGCTGCGTTCACTCTTCTTATGGCATGCTCTGAAGGGAGGAACGCTGGGAGATGTTCAGACACGAATCGAAAGCTTCACCACCAGCAGATAAGGCTCTGAACACAAATAAACAGGTTTTTGACTTGCTCTTATAATCTAGAGAATCTCAGTTTTTTGAGAATTTCACCCTAAATTAAGACAAATTTGCATAAATAAAATAAAGCAAAACCAGTTCATTATGAATGTATGTATTTAAAAAAAAAAAAAAAATGTCCACCCTAATTGCCCCTTTTTTTCCTTTTCGTTTTTTTAATAATCCAAAGCTTTTAGTTTTCTAGTTTTTAGCAATTCTCTTTATTGGAATCAGGGTTATCATAGTTAACCAAAACTAAAACATTACACACTAAAACAAACAAACTAACAAACTGAAATAAAAAATTGAACTGAAATAAATTAAGTATAAAAACTAAAACCATAAAAAAATCATTAATTTAAATAAAACTGAACTGAAATAAAATGAAATACAAAAAACTTAAACTTGTTTTATTTCAGCTAGCTTGCAAGGCGGCAGCATTTCTCATATTTATTCAGTTTAACTTGATGTAGTAAAATAACTAAAACTAAAAAACTAAAAATCACAAAAACACACAACAAAAACACTAAAACTAAAATTAACTTGCAATCGTAAAATATAAAAATAAAGTGTAATTCAAAATATTAATAAATACTATTTAAAATTTCTGTTTATTTTTCAGTGCTGTAATGTGAAGTGGGTGTAAAAGTTGTCTAAATAAATAAATACATACATACTGCCAAAAGTAGGCACAAATGCTTTATAATGCTGTTTATTTTTCAGTGCTGTAATGAGGAGGTAAGTGTGTGGACATGTGCTAAATAGTTTTTAAAAAAATCTAAAAGCTTCTAAAAATGATTTTTATATATGTAAAAAAAATAATAATAATAATTTCTTGGTCCACTCATTATACTGATCAAAAACTAAACTTTTGCACTTACCTGGAGTGGCGCTGATCGGGTTTGTTTCTATCTGAATGTTCTGCAAACACACACACACACACACACACACACACACACACACACACACACACACACACACACACACACACACACACACACACACACACAAAGAGCAGTCAGAACGGATCATTAAATGACTGTGTTTGTGTGGACGTCACGCACAAATAACAGTGTTCAGCACTGACAACAGCAGATTCAAGACATTATTCATGTGACGTGGATGTTTGCTCTACAGAAATGGCCCGGGACGGCTGAGAGATTCTGCTGTCTGAATGAAGGGCGGCCGGCTCATTATTAGTCCGTTACTGACAGATCCCTTCACACTGAACCCAGAGAAACTGAGCTTCTGTCTAAGAAACTACCGCTGTAATTTACAACAAACCACAGACAGAGACACAAAAGCCCTGAAACAGACCATATCATTACTGAAGTGTGTGTGTGTGTGTGTGTGGGGGTTCGTGATCACATGATCTCAGACTCGAGTCACATGACACAGTCAGAGCTGCTAAATTCTCCAATACGTGCATTATATAAACAAAAAACATTACTGCTGAATCAGCTCTCTGTGTTCATGCATAACATCCAGGAGACGCTGTATTTTTATTTAACGATCGCTGAGGGTCGGATCGCACCTCACACACAGGTGCGAAATTCCCCATAGGAAATAAAGCTGGGCTACTGGAGCGAAACTGCAATTCACATGCTAGTTTCAGACCAAGATAAAGCAGATTCATATTTCATATTATATAAAGAGGAAACAACAATCCAATAAACTTCCTTTACTACACAACAATGAGCAGACATAATGTGCCTCTACTACATAATATTTATATTTCATTTAAGTATATATATGGTAACACTTTACAATAAGGTTCATTAGTTAACAACATTAGTAAACATGAACTAAGAATGAACAATACTTCTACAGTATTTATTAATCTTAGTTAATGTTAATTTCAGCATTTACTAATGCATTATTAAAATCACAAGTTGTGTTTGTTAACATTAGTTAATGCACTGTGAACTAACATGAATAAACAATGAACAACTGTGTTTTCATTAACTAACAAAGATTAATAAATAGTGTAATAAATGCATTGTTCATTGTTTGTTCATGTTAGTTAATACATTAACTAATGTTACTTTGAAAATAAACAAAAACACTGAATTACAAAAAAAATACATTAACTATTGTTAACAAATGACACCTTATTGTAAAGTGTTACCATATATATATATATATATATATATATATATATATATTATATATATAATTATTTTTACATTATAAAATAATTATAAATAATTGTTTTATTATGATTACTGTGCATGTGCAGCTTAAATATAATGAAATAAAACTAAAAAGAAAAGCTACGTGACCTAAATCATACATGTACATGTATGTATTGAACAAAGTTTAAAATTAAGACCAAAGAACAAAGTAAAAATTTAATTTATTTATTTACATGCTATTAAATACTTTTACTAATTATTTTATGACTTTTATGACCTCATGGAATATTTAAATACACTAAAAAATAATTTGTCCTACCACAGCAACATTAAAATTAACTAAAGATGATTACAATTGCTGAAAACATATAGAAAAAAAAAATAGAAATATAATCAAATAAAACTAAACTAAAAAAAAAAAAAGGTAGGTGACCTAAAACAAAATATCCATTTATAGCTATTAACCAACAATTTTGTTGTTGAACAAAGTTAATGAACATGAGATATATAAAGTCCTAATTCTTTTATAATGATTATGGCGTTTTTATGAGCAAATTAATCGAATTTAATTCACAAATATTTACACTTTTACTATACTGACGGTGAAAACTTAGAACTAAGTGGTACGTATAACCTATAAACATTTATATACATTTCAACCTACAATTTCCTTGTTGAACGAACTTAATGGTCATGTTATGGCGGTCTGCGCTGATTATAAACGGGTTTTGTTTATTTATTTGTTGTGTTTTATTTTTTTGTTTGTTGTGTCGCGCCTACCTGCGCTCCGTCTCGCGCCGCCGGGCTCGCGCAAACGCTCCTCGTCCTCCTCAGCGCGTGCCTCCGCCATACCGAGAGAAAGACGGTTTATTTACCGTCTAAAACACCCAGACAACCGACCGGAACGGCATTCCTCTTTGGAAACGCTTGGAAAAGTCGCTCCAACAGCGATCGAAGTTTTAATCCAGCGCGCGGGAAGTTTCTCCTCACAGATGGGCGTTCGTTCGCGTGCGAGTTTGATATTGTCATATGAATCAGTTTCTGTTTTCTATCTAAAAGCCTGAAGAAACTCGGAGTGCAGTATCAATATCTATTGTCAGGACGCAGGAACGTCAACAGGAAGTTCTTCTGTCCATGTGAAACAGAAGAGGGAGGCGCCAAACCGAACAATCGCTCCAACACGTCCGCATCTGAGGATGAGGATGAGGATGAGGATGAGGAGTTTGTGTGGATTAATGAGATGCACAAATTAATTCTGCAGTGTTTGTGTTTACAAATGCAAGGGTTCACATTTCTTGTGGAAATCTTGTTATTAGAAAATCAATCATCATAATCATAATAACAAATAGGCTACTAGTCAAAACTCATTCTAAAACTTCTACTTATTTTTCACATGTTAGAATAAAGATAAAGCGCTGAAAACTCTGAAATAAAAAAAAAAAAAAAAAAAAAATGTAGCGACTAAAACACTTGACATAAATGAAAACTATATTCCCAGCAAACAACTTTTCTCCAGCGTTCTCAAATGATTCCCGAATCCCGGTTGTTTAGGCTTTTTTGGAGGGAATTGGTTCCTTTTTTTTAAACCAAAACGTTGTTTTGACACACACACACACACACACACACACACACACACACACACACACACACACAGAGAGAGAGAGAGAGAGTGTGTGTGTGTGTGTGTGTGTGTGTGTGTGTGACAGAACGTTCCCTAATAGGGTTTGTTTTTGTAACTAGACCAAATTAACGTTCAACCTAAAGGGAACCTACAGTATTTTTGTATTTTACTTTTATAACCAGACCAAAGTAACGTTCCCAGAACGTTGCAAGAATGTTTTTATGACTTTCAAAAGGAACCTTTTACATAACCGGATAATTAACGTTTCCAGAACATTGCAGGGATTCTTTTACTTGGTTTTTATTTTATTTTTTTTATTTTTATTTTTTTTCTGGACAACCTAAAGGGAACCTACATAAAACGTATAATTAACGTTCCCAGAACATTGCAGAGATTGTTTTTTTTCTTCTTTTTTTTTTTTTTTTTTTTTTGTGACAACCAAAAGGAAACCTTTATAGAACGTTCCCTAATGGTTATTTTTTTAGATTTATTTTATAATCAGACTAAATTAACGTTCCCAGAACATTACAGGGATTCTTTTTATTTTTTTATTTATTTATGTATTTAGGCTATTTCTTTTTTCTAACCTACCTAGAACGTTTATAACCAGACCAACCAGAACGTTCTTGGCAAAAATGGTATATTTGACCTTCTTTGTCTCGATTCCAGCTGACTCTGCACATTCAGCCAACTTTATCCGGTCCTTTTAAACACTAATGACGGAGAAACGTGTGATTTGCACTTCATCATCCACAACACACTTCAATATCTCCGTGTCTGTCGGGAGTTGAACGCCTCCGCGCGGTGTCGCTGTTGCTCGCGCTTCTGTTTCGCGAAACATTTTATGCAAATAATTTGTGAGTCTGTGTAAACAGGCTACATAGCGTTGCGAATATCAATAACGAACGTATAACATAAATATGACAGACTTTTTATGAGACATATGTTGTTTTAATGAACCATAGACAGTAGCGAGCAGAGATCTGCGCATGTGTGAACGTCCAAGTGAACTCTTGTCCTTAAAAGTCGGTTTTATTCGAGGATAAAAGGTTTTATCTGACATTCATGGCGTTTATAAATCACGAGCACACAACAACTGACAGCTGTCATTAAAGGCTTTAATGGGACAGGCTTTACACACACACACACACACACACACACACACACACACACACACACACAGGCTGTAATCACTCTAATCTCGGTGAGTGTTTTGCTCTGGAGTTGCTCTGTTCTGCTCTCACAGTATTTCTCAACACATGAAGGCCTGCATTTTATGTCAAACTGCTTTCATATTTTAATTCAGGTTTTGTAAGACAGAAAGTTGATGAGTTATGGACCCTTCAGAGGATAACGGGACACACAGGACAGTTTGATGGTGAAGCTGCGTCACTAGAGGAACCCCGGTGAGTTTCAGCTCAGATTTCTCTCATAGCCTGTTATTACACAGGATTCAGAATATGAGTTACTTTATTACATTTGACAAGTCCCTGAACTCTAAAATAAATGATTGTGGAAGTCGTCAGTATGATATAGTTCCCATACAGCAATTCTCCAGCTGACCAATGGATAATTAAATTATACAAAAATAGATTCAGAGGTATTATTATATCCAGGCACTGGTTAAAGTTGTTGCCCAGCTTTATTAATAGAAAAGACTTCAGCCTTAGATCTAAATAAATTAATAGCCTAAATAAAGTGTTTGTAATGCAATGTATGCATGTCATAATAATATTATTCAGTTGAAGTTTCATGGCTTTTGTCTTTTAATTCTAATGTTGAATACACGTAAAGCAGCCTCAAAAACACTATATGATTATCATTATTATATTTTTAATTAATATTTAGAATTAGTTAGGCCTATTGTTTTGATATCTTCTGTTATGATTTTAATTTTTGTTTAAATTGTCTTTGTAATTGTAGTAATTTTTATTTAAAATATGTCTATTTTATTTTTTTTTAATCCATTTTTGTTCCAGTTTTAGTTATTTTAGTGCATCAATTTAAACTTAATGAAAATGAGCAACTAGCTGAAATAAAATAAGTTTAAGTTTTTAGTATTTAATTTTAATATTTATATATGTATATTTCATTTTACAGTTTGTTTAGCTGAAATGAGTAAATTTTTGATATTTTCTAAAAATATATATATATATTTTTTTTATTCATTAACAAAATATATTTTGATGGTTTTAGTTTTTGTTAACTATAATAACTCTCCGGTGCAGTCAGAAATGTATCGGTGTCGTTCATTAAATAACAAAATATCAAAGCAAGTAGTATTTGTTTGAAAGAAGTTGCACAAACACACTCTTTGTGCAACCGGTTGACAAAAATAAGTTTAAAATGGCAAAAGAGCAGATCACGTGTTGAACATGAAGATAGTGACTGGATCTTGATTATAGTTCTCTACACCTGTGTGAACGCGAGAAGAACTGACAAGTGACTAATGAGACAAAGATCAGATAAAAATGTCTAAATGATCATTCAGCTTTGCAAACACTCAGATTATCTGCAAACTGGGACAGAAATAGAGATTAATCTTCCTGGCTGTTTTCAGATTCTCGCAATAATAATATGAGAGCAGGCTTTTCGTACAGTACTTGTACGGTATCATTGTTAATGAGTTCTGTTTATCTGAACCTGATTTTTATTTTAATTGACTTGCTTCATATCTATGCACTCTTTGGCATTTCACCAAGTAGATGAGACCGAGAATGAAAATTGTGAGCCAGGAGCACAAAAGCAGTCATAAGCAGCACAGGTATATTTGTAGCAATAGATTGTATGAGTCAAAATTATACATTTTTCTTTTATGCCAAAAATCATTAAGATATTAAGTAAAGATCATGTTCCATGAAGATATTTAGTAAATTTCCTACTGTAAATATATCAAAACTTCATTTTTGATTAGTAATATGCATTGCTAAGAACTTCATTTGAACAACTTTAAAGGAGATTTTCTCAGTATTTATTTATTTTTTTGCTCCCTCAGATTCCAGATTTTCAAATAGTTGTATCTCAGCCAAATATTGTCCAAACCATACATCAATGGAAAGCTGATTTATTCAGCTTTCAGATTATATATAAATCTCTATTTTGAAAAACTGATCCTTATGACTGGTTTTGTGGTCCAGGGTCACAATTGTGATGGTTTCTATTCATCAAACACATTGATTATAGACCAAATCTAGTCTTAAAAAAAAAAAAAAAGTATAAATTGTCATTAATATCATTAGATATATCACTCACTTTGAAATTTAAAAAAATCAGTTTTGGGGGGGCTGAAGTCCATTCTGAATATACAGATTATTTCAATTCCATCTTCAAATCAGAGAAATGTCATTAGTATAGAGCTGTTTTGCTTTTTGTGTATTTATCATCACAGCTGAACACACACACACACACACACACACACACACACACACACACAGGAATTGAATTCAAAGCAACAATAGAGCTTTACAAAGCAAACAGATACACAGAAGATCCATTTATTAAACAGCATCTGTGTATGAATTGGCATCCACAATCTATTTTGTATATACAATGCCATGTATTTGCATGAAACTGGATATTGCGTGAGATTTAATGATTTAATCAGGAATTGATTGCATGGTGAAAAGTGTTTGTATGAAGGTGGTTTGGCGATATTACTTGTATAGCAAAGTTGTGTGAGCTGCTGAAAGATTAGGAGGACATTTTAATAAACAATTACAGATAAAAATATATTTTTTGTATATACTTTCTATATTTATTTTTAACATGCACTAAAGAATATATATGTGATATTATATATATTATTTTTGTATATATTTATTTTTAACATGCTTTAAGAAATACAATATTATATATTATATAATTTTTTGCATATGTTTATTTTTAACATGCACTAAGGAATCATTCACAATAAGACCGAATGAGTCTCATGTTGACTCCGGCGCACATGTGTTCCTGCTGTGCGTCTCTCCACCGTCAATCATCAATCCTCTTTACCGCAGGAAATGAAATCACAGCGCTGTCTTCTGCTGATTATCAGGACTCGTAACGCTGAGCATCAGATTAGTTCACTCACAGATGGTCTGCTGGATTTGTCTGGATATTTTTTTCTCTGTCTGATGAACTGAACTCTGGTTTGAACCCAAGTCACATTTGCTTCTATGGCGCTGCATACAATACAGATAGTTTCAGTGCAGCTTCACAAGAAAATAACAGTGTTGTAAAATTCAGCAGTTATGAAACGAATTCAGTTTCAGCTGTACAGAAGAAATGAAATAGTTCATCCAAAATTAAAATATGCTGAAAATATCCTCATCTTCAGGCCTTCCAAGATGTATTTGAGTTTTGTTTCTTCATCAGATTTGTAGAAATGTGTCTCTGCATCAGTGTCTCAGCAACGGATGCTCTGCAGTGAATGGGTGCCGTCAGAATGAGAGTCCAAACAGCTGATGAAACATCACAATAATCCACACCACTCCAGTCCATCACTTAAAATATGGAGAAGACAAAAGCTGAAACAAATCCATCAAGACATCAAAACTCATCCTAATCTTGGATGGCCTGAGGATGAGCACATTTACTGCACATTCTCATTTTTGGCAAACTATTCCTTTAAACAGACACACTAGAAACTATTCAAAATATTAAATCTTTCGGAGTGTCATTTACACTAATTCCGCCCACCAACATGTGATTGGAGTAGTCAAAACTACAAGAGACGCTCCAGTGGTGTAGATGGTAAAGAGTGTAATGCAGTCTTTTGGCGCGAGGTTCAAATCTGCCACTTTTCAAATCTCACACTGTAAAAAAAAATTCCGTACAATTTACGGTAAAAAAAACGGAAGCTGTTGTTGCCGGAATTCTACCGTAAAAAATACGGTAACAACATTTTAGGTTTTACGGTTTTAACTTAAATTTACAGTTAAATACCGTAATTTCATTACCTGATATAATGTTAATATACCAACCTATTAAAGTCCTGAAATCTGTTTTGTACCTTTGAAATACACTGATAACCACCAAATGCAGAAGGTGATGATAAGAGAGTCACATGATGAACCAAAGCCAATCACAAGCAGCTTTTAAATAATAACATATACAGAAGGTGCACAGTGTCATTCACACAAACACTAAACACATTCATGGTGACACTCATTAAACTGAAATATGCAATAAACATTAATTTAACAACATTAGATGTAACATACAACTCTAATAAACATAACTGATGAGAAAAAAAACTAAGAAGAAACAGTTATTTTAAAGAAAAAACATCAAATTCAAACTAAATTTGAAATGCAATGCAGGGAATTCTGGGAACGTCAGTTTAAGGTTTTTCCCTGTAAATTTTACAGGAACTTACCGTTAACCATTTAACAGGTTTTTACTGTAGCATTTTGACAGTTTCATACCGTTAAAATCATTTTTTACAGTGATCACATCGGAAAGGCATTTATTTTCAATAAAAATGAAGGAAACAATCGGAAAGTTGAAAATAAAGTATCGGGTGGGGTTAGGGTATGTGTAGGGAGGGCTTATATTTTCCCAATAAGGTGGCATCCATTTAATCATTTGAATTTAAATGATAATTTACACTCAATATGTTATTATTGCATACTGTTTTATAATGTGCTACAATACTGAGGTGCAGATTGCCAATATTTGCAATAAGTGCATGGTATAAATAGCAGAAAATCCTTCTATTTTAACATAGTTTAAATAGAATCCATTGCTATTTGCACTTAGTCTAAATAGCAAATAATGATTATTATTTACACTTAGTGCAAATAGCTGCTGCCTAAATCTTTCTCCCTTTCTCTCTCTCTCTCTTTCTCAGTGCTTGTCCGGCTGCCATGGCTGCACTGAGGTAGGAATTCCTAGGAATGCTGTGGAATGTCAGGAATGTCGGAGAAGGGGCCTCCACCCTGTAGTGTGCGCTGCTGTAGGGTGGAACCGCAGCACTCTTCCTGCTCTACTCCTGCAGAACTAGAGCCCTTCTCATCAACATATCAGACGTTTACTGCCACCGTTTCTCGCTTATCTTCATGTCAGCTGTCTGAAGCAGTCACTCTTACTCCTGCAGGTCCTGCATGCTGAGATGCCCTGAGACCGAGAGTGACGCCCATCAGAGCTGCATGATGGTCTAGCTCCGCCCACTCTCCGTCAGGATGTTGGCCTCGGTGGTCTCTGGTAGTAACGGAGGGCGAGCGCTGACCCTGAAGGGTGTTGACCCGGAAACATGTATGATCGTCTTCAAAAACCACTGGACACAGGTATATAAACGTCTATCTATCTATCTATCTATCTATCTATCTATCTATCTATCTATCTATCTATCTATCTATCTATCTATCTATCTATCTATCTATCTATCTATCTATCTATCTATCTGTCTGTCTGTCTATATGTATGTCTGTCTATCTATCTATCTATCTATCTATCTATCTATCTATCTATCTATCTATCTATCTATCTATCTATCTTCTGTCTGTCTATATGTCTGTCTGTTTATCTATCTATCTATCTGTCTATCTATCTATCTATCTGTCTATCTATCTATCTATCTATCTATCTATCTATCTATCTATCTATCTATCTATCTATCTATCTATCTATCTATCTATCTATCTATCTATCTATCTATCTGTCTATCTGTCTGTCTATCTCTATCTATCTTCTGTCTGTCTATATGTCTGTCTGTTTATCTATCTATCTATCTGTCTATCTATCTATCTATCTGTCTATCTGTCTGTCTGTCTGTCTGTCTGTCTGTCTGTCTGTCTGTCTATCTATCTATCTATCTATCTATCTATCTATCTATCTATCTATCTCTATCTATCTTCTGTCTGTCTATATGTCTGTCTGTTTATCTATCTATCTATCTGTCTATCTGTCTATCTATCTATCTATCTGTCTATCTGTCTGTCTGTCTGTCTGTCTGTCTGTCTGTCTGTCTATCTATCTATCTATCTATCTATCTATCTATCTGTTTGTCTTTCTATCTATCTGCTTATTTAAAAAAATATATGAGAATATTAATGAGACTCTGAATCTTTATCAGGCTGAACTGCTGTTAGTCAATCTAGTCTGGTTGTGTCAGGTTCTGAGGATCCTGGAGAAGCATGATCCGGGTCGCGGCGGTGCCATCGCTCTGCGGTTCGGCCCAATCCCCGGTGACGAGGCGAGCGCTGTGCAGAACTACGTGGAGCACATGCTCTTCCTGCTGATGGAGGAAGAGAGCGGTCAGGGCGGTGCTATGGGGACCATCCTGGAGTTTGTGGTGGTGGAGAACGTGATGGAAAAGCTGTTTCTGTGGAGTCTGCGGCGCGAGTTCACCGACGACATGAAGCTGGAGCAGCTGCGCATGTACAAGATGTTGGTGGCGCAAGCCAAACAACCGCTGCTACACCACAAACCCATCCTCAGACCTCTGATGATGCTGCTGTCCGCTTGCTCCAGCTCCTCCACCATGGGGCCCTCATCCTCCTGCACCGTGGGGCCCAAAAGCAGCAGCTCCACGGCAGGGCTCACCTGTGCCATAGGGCCCTCATCCTCCTGCACTGTGGGACCCAAAAGCAACAGCTCCACGGCAGGGCTCACCTGCGCGGTGGGGCCCAGCAGCTCTGCGGTGGAGGTAGAGCTGGTGTCTCTGCTGCATCAGCTGTGCCACGCGCTGGTGAAGGAAGCCTCCGTGCTGGAGCTGTTCTTCCACAGCAGTCAGGATCAGGGAGCCGCCAACTTTCTGCTCTTCTCTCTCCTGATCCCGTTTATCCACCGCGATGGGACGGTCGGTGCGCAGGCCAGAGATGCCCTCACCCTCATCATGAGCCTCTCGTCTCAGAACAGCCTGGTGGCCAAACACGTCGTGGAGAACACCTACTTCTGCCCGGTGAGGAATATGATTTGATCTGAATGGTGTTTGCATGTGTGAAATTGGCTTTAGTGCATTGCTATCTATTTTCAAAAGTTTTGTAAATGTTAGGACAAAACGCTCTAAATTAATCTTTAGGGAACGTTCTTGTAACAACAGTAATATTCGATAGATGTTCTCATAACATAGAGAAAAAACGCTGTTAAAATATGAAAAATAAACATATTATGGAGTATGGAGAAGATCTGAAATGTAAATAGGGGCAAGACCATGAAGTGCTTTAAATACAAAAACTAAAGACTGGTTAATTCCAGAATAAAGAGCGTTGCAGTGAGGGCGTCTGTGTGACTGGTGATGCTCGTCAACACTAGAGATTAGCTGTTATGTGAGACTGTTAATGTGATTACACAGGAAACACTGCAAGAGGAAGGGGAGGAGCCTTTCACATCTCATCCAATCAGAGAGAGACCACATGCTGTTTGTTTATAAAGATGTTTTTGTGATTTATTCTCAGTGTTTGTGTTCAGGGAGAATTGGTTTGGATTTTAATAGCTGCACATATACAATCAATTCATATTAGCATCTAGTTTTCATTAAATTAATATTTAGGTAGTTCTGTGAATTTATGACACTGTGTGTGTGTGTGTGTGTGTGTGTGTTCTCTCTCTCTCTCTCTCTCTCTCATATTAATCTGTTATGGTTTTAATCCCAGTCACAGGATTGAGTGTGTGGGTTTCTGCTGATGGATTATGGGTGGTGTGTTTTTGCTCTGACCCAAATAAACCGCTGTGTGCTAAACACACACAATAAACAATCAAGACACTTTAGTGGTGTGTTTTACACAGGAAAAGTGTGTCATATAGATGAGAAGGTATGAGTGTTTAATGTTTGTGTGTGTGTGCGTTCATGCGTGTGTGTGTGTGTGTGTGTGTGTGTGTGTGTTTTTGTGACATATGAGGACACACATTTGTATAATGACATGGGTATGACTGGCCAAGGAGAAGGTGATTTATGAGGACATTACTCCATGTCCCCGTATTTGAAAAGGCTTATAAATCATACAGAATTAGTTTTTTTGAGAAAGTAAAATTGCCAGTAGTCTCCTGTAAGGGGTAGGGTTAGGTGTAGGGTGATAGAAAATACGGTTTGTACAGTATAAAAACCATTACACCTATGGAATGTCCCCACAATTCCCAAAAAACAAACGTGTGTGTTTAATGTGTGTGTGTGTGTGTGTGTGTGTGTGTGTGTGTGTGTGTGTAGGTGTTGGCCACAGGTCTCAGCGGTCTGTATTCCGGTCTGCCGGCTAAACTGGAGGTTTACAGCGAGGGCTGGTTCTGTCTGGAGAGACACGACTGGCTGCAGCTTCCAGCGCTGTTTCAGTTCCTCAACTCACTGCACTTCTGCAGCACTGTGTGCAAGGTAACACACACACACACACACACACACACGCCGATAAATCGTCTGCTAACATACATAACATGGATAATCAAAACGTTCTCATCTTGAGCAGAAGAGAAAAATAACAGTTTCAAAGTTTAAATTTCAACCTATCCATCTAACAACAATTATATATATATATATATTTATTTATCTATATATTTAAATGTTCTTAGCCTACAGATTAATAACGCTAAATGCAGATCAGAAACTTGTCATATCTGGTTTGAATACTCAGAGTCATAGGTTATAAATAGAAAGAAAAATAACTATATTTGCAGCATTATTGTTTTCTGCTGTGTTTTAGTGAAAGTAATCTGTAATGTTTTGCTGCTCACCGTGTTTCTGTTGTTGTTATAATAACCGCATCATCGCAGCTCTTAAACTTGGCGCCGGCGTGCGCTCCGGAGAGAGAGAGGAAGGGTACGGTTGAATAAAGCGCGTGCGGCTTTAGATTAAAATACTAGATGATATAGCATATGATTACATATGTTATATCAAGAAACAACATCATCGGTAATCGGCGATCATGTAAGATATCGTATCATTTGACAATATCGGTATCATTTGCAAAAATCCTAATTGGAGCATCCCTAGTATTTATGCATGTATTTATTTATTTATTGTTTGTTTGTTTGTAGTCATATTAATTATATGATTTTATTCTTGTAGAACCATGCTTTATAACTTCCCAATATGTTATGTTGTCATGATATTAGGATTTTAATTCATATTTAATCATAATTTAATTCAAATTATTCAATTTCTTAAAACAGTCAGTCATATATATTTTTTAACTTTTATACTCTCATTTTAATTGTATAATTTTATTGTATTATTTTTAAATTATTTTTGTTTTTACATATATGCCTTATAAATTCCCAAAATGCATGATATTAGGACTTTTATTCAGTCATATTGATTATTAACTTTAATAAATTTGTCAGTCATTGTTGTTTAATTTTTGTAGTTTTAATTTCATATTTTAATTATATGATTTTATTCTAAAAATCATATTTATCTTTATTTTTTATAATAATAATAATTATTATTATTACATATTTTTAATTACACGATTTTACAAATTATTTCATAACATGATTTTATTCTTATAGAACCATGCCTTATATTTTTCCAAAATGGCGTATTATTCAATTTATGTAAAAAAATAAATGAAAAAGTTTTGCATTTTGGATGGCTTGATTAACTACCTGTAAGACATTCTTTGGTCTTTCAAATAAATCAATTAATTAAAATAAAACCCATGTGACACCACATGACCTGAAAGCTTGTATTTTATTGGTCATTGTTTGTCTGTATGAGGTATAAAACATTGATTTCAATGACACGGATTAATTGAGACTGTGTGTGTGTGTGTGTGTGTGTGTGTGTGTGTGTGTGTGTGTGTGTGTGTGTGTATAGGTGGCTCACCCCTCCATCAGAGATCAGCTACTGGGCTACATCTACAATGGTTTTCTCGTTCCTGTCATGGCTCCTGCGCTTCATAAGGTGAGTGGGTGTGTGTTTGTATTTGGACAGCTGTGATTGGTCAGTCCGATCTCTCCTTGAACGCTGCTGTTTGTTTATTGGTCAGCTGACTCTGGAGGAAGTGATGACGACGACGGCGTATCTGGAGCTCTTCCTGCGCAGCATCTCTGACTCTGCCCTCATCCAGACCTTCCTCATCTTCATCCTCAGACATCGCCATGACAACGTCAGCATCCTGGACACGCTGGTCAGCAGGATCAACACACCGTTTCAGGTGAGTGTGTGTGTGCATGTACCTGTTTTTCTATTCAGGTGGGGACTTAAACCTGAATACACACAGACTCATGGTGACTCGTGTCACGGGTAAACAAGCTAATAAATCACACAGAATGAAGTTTTTTGAAAATCTAAAAATGCCTGTAGTTTCCTGTAAGGGGTAGGTTTAGATGTAGAGCAAGAGAATATGCGGTCTGTACAGTAGAGAAAGCATTACGCCTATGGAGAGACCCCACAAGGATAGCAAACCAGACATGAGTGTGTGTGCGTGTGTGTGTGTGTGTGTGTGTGTGTGTGTGTGTGTGTTGATGTGTGTGTGTGTGTGTGTGTGTGTGTGTGTGTGTGTGTGTGTGTGTGTGTGTGTGTGTGTGTGTGTGTGTGTGTGTGTGAGACAGTCACTGATTAAAGCTCATGGTGTTCGTGTGTGTGTGTGTGTGTGTGTGTGTGTGTGTGTGTGTGTGTGTGTGTTCCAGCTCGGTACCGTCTCTCTGGCTCTGTTCCGCACTCTGATTGGTCTGTATTGTGAAGATGTCATGCTGCAGTTAATTCTCAGGTATTTGCATCCTCTTCCTCTTCTATAAAGATGAAATATAGATTTAAAACATGTAAATGAACACCAGTTGTAGCTGTTTCTCTGATATATACATGCATTCTGACACATTCAGTTTAAGGTCCAGATACTTAAACTTGAAACTTTTAATGCATCCTCCACATGACCGATTCAAACACACCTGTTTCCTGTTTGCATACTTCAGACAAATTGTTTTTGCATATTATTATTATTATTTTTAATTTTATGATTTATATAGATTGTAATTAAATCTGTTTTATAACTTCTTAAATTGCTAAATAATTTTATCATAACTTTTTTCATTAAATTATTCCAAACTTTCCCAAATTTTTAATTATTTGATTGTATTCTAATAAAACGAGGACTTTCCAAAATGCTGTGTTGTCATGATGTTATGACTCATGAAATTATTTGCAACAGTAGTTGCATCTGCTAAATTAATACATGTAGTAAAATGTAAATTATAAAAATATATTAAATTCATTAAAATAGTCAAAGATATTTTAGTTTTTTTAGCAGCCTGAGACAATAACACTGACTCAACCAATGGTGTGAGTTTGGGGGCGGGACTGTCTATTTGTCCCACCAATGGCGGTTTGTGTTGAGTGTGATGTCATGCGTGTGTTTTGGGTGGGATCTGACCAGACTTTGACTATGTTTGCTCCTGCAGGTATCTGATCCCGTGTTCTCACCTGACGCACGCTGAGAGACTCCGTCTGCGAGAGAGAGACTGTTACTCCATCACTGCGTCTGCGCTGCTCTCGCTCACGCCCTCCTGCTTCATTCCCAAACCCTGCTCCTCTCCATCACAGACGCCCAAACCCGACTACATCCTCTGGTCAAAGGTCACCGAGGGCCTGCTGAGGGGCAACATGGGTAATGATTTGTAGTCTCATATGTACTTTAGTCAGAAAGGAAGGCATATTTAATTTGATATTAATAATAATTTACAAAACATTACATACGCTACCATTTAAAAGCTTGCAGTCAATACGGTTTTTGAATGTTTCTAAAAGAAGTCTCTTCTGCTCACCAAGGCTGCATTGATTTGATAAAAAAAAAACAAAAAAAAACATAGTTTTTATTTGTATTTTTTTAATAATGTAAAATTCATTTTAATTTTAGTTTTTGTCAGTAATTGTATTGTGTTTTGACATTTTTATTGTTTTTAATGTTTTGTTTCAAGTTTAATTTTAGTCATTTTAGTACATCAATTTAAACTAAATAAAAAAATTATTAACAAAACCTTAAACTTATTTTATTTTCACTTCAGGTAACATGTTTTTGTTATAGTTTTGATTAACTTTAATGTCATTTTAAAAATTCTATGCATACACAGCTAACAAAATATGTTCTAAGAACATTTTTCTAATGTTCTCGTTAGGTTATGAAAACGTTACTTCTGAACGTTCTCTGAAAACATTCAAAACATCCAGTTTTTTAAAATATTTAAAGTGTTTTTCTTGTTTATGACAACATTAAGGGTAACATTCCATTTTATTATTACTTTTAAATGTTCTCGAAACCATCGTAGACAAACTTCCAACTAAAATGTTTCAGAAAACATGCAATAAATGATGTATAAATAATGTTTTTGTGCTAACATTTTGAGTATGATATTAAAACGCAAAAAACTTTGAACAAACATTCTATTTACGTTACTGAAAGAACGTTTGTTCATAATTTAAAGGGCACCTATTATGCAAAATCCACTTTTACATGGTGTTGGGACATAAATGTGTTGGCAGTGTGTGAACACAACCACCCTACAATGATGAAAATCCACCCACTCCTTATTTTTTAATCCCCATTAAACCAAATCAGTCTCACTAGGCCTGCCGTTTTGATTCTCTATGCAATATGACATCACATTGCATAGGCTCCGCCCACGGTGGCTGACAGACAGTCCTGCATTGCTATAGTCTCCGCCTCAGCAGTTGTATGCTGTCCTCCGTTTTCTCCGCACACAATATGGGCGGGAATATGCAGCTTATTTGCATTTAAAGTGATACGCACCAAAACAGCACTTTTTTTAGACACGCCCCAAAAATGGCATTTTCCAGATGTTATAATAAATGATCTGTGAGGTATTTTGAGCTGAAACTTCAATCACATTCTAGGAGCACCCAAGACCAATATTACATCTTGTAAAAATGGGCATAATAGGTGCCCTTTAAAGCAATAGTTCACCCAAAAATGAAAATTCTGTCATTAATTACTCACCCTCATGTCATTCCAAATCCTTCATTCATCTTCGGAACACAAATTAAGATATTTTTGATGAAATCTGAGAGCTCTCTGACCCTCCATAGACAGCAAGGATACTAACACAATAACTTTAAATTTAATTATATCTCCTCTCTGTCTCTTCAGGAATGGAGGATCTGTTCTCAGGTGGAGATACTGTCGGATGCTCGAGAATAACCGCTTCTGAGCCGCTGATGCACAAGAACTATCTTCAGTATCTGTATGACGCGCGCAAATCGGTCTGTACGACCGTCCAAGCGTGCGACGTGTGGTCGGCTCCGTACGATGGCCTCATTCCGTCCCCGGACGAGTATCAGGATGAGGATGAGGACGAGTGTCTTCCTCGCTCCACTCCGCCTCCTCAAACGCCGACTCCTCATCCTCCTTCGGAAACCAGCTCCACCGGCGACCGCGAGCGAGTCGGGACGCTACTCGAGCTGGAATGGGACGATACGTACGATGCCGCGCCGGACAGGGAACCAACCCCCGACGTTCCAGACGAACCGCCGAAACACATTCAGGAAATGCGTAAAAACGCCATCATGCTGATAAAAGGATCTTATATAGAGGAGTCGGAATTTCAGGACGACGTGTTGGTTTATAATCTGATTGCGCAGAAAGATGCTCGCGACGACCGCCGGATGTTCGTCAAAAACGGCTTGAATAAACCAACCCACAATCACTACATAAACAACAACCTGATGCACGCTAATCACACACTGAACCACAATCACGCAGAACATCCAGAAGCCGAACCGATTGTGAACGGACGTGGTTTTGAGGAGCAGAAACCGGAATTAGAGGGTGATGTTGCGCATCTGGACCACAACTGCAATGAGAGCAAAACGGCCGAAGCCGCAGGAGACGACTTCATCTCTCAGTGTCTGGAGCTGATTCGGGATCTGGGCGGAGAGGAAGACTCCGTCGTGGAGGATGAAGAGCAGCTCCAGCGGCTGCAGGATCTCCTGCATGGGGACGAGGAGGAGGAGCTGGACTTTAACTGCTTCTGTGAGGATCGCGAGGGTGAAGATGATGCGGATGAAGAACTGAATAAAGCCGAGAGCAGGAAACACGGGATCTCGTTTACAGGTCAGTCGTGAGATTTTATATGGTTTGCAATGCGAGTTTATTAAACCTTTAGGCAAAAGTGTGCATAGGCTATGTGTTCTATTTTTGGTATCATATTTGATGCATCAGGCTCATATAGGCTGATACAGTGAGCTTAATTTTATTCGGAGACTCAAACTGAGCAAGAATATTCAATTTGGTGAAGATGCTGATATTTATATGGTGAAATTCTGATGCTTGTTGTGAACAGTACAGCAGACACTGACATAAAATGATCTAAATATCAGCGGTCGCTCTATATTTCCAATAATATGTCTCAGTAAGATGAGATTGAAATGATCCAACCATATAATGCAATGCATTCAAAGACGAAGAAATGAACGCTCCTCAGAAGATGTGAGATGTTTTGGAGGAACAGTGAGAGTAAAGCTCCTGGAAACAAACGCTCCTCAAAAGATCCTGATGATCAGATTTGAGATGCAAAAAATGATTGATGTCTTATATGTCTTCAGTGTTCGGTTGATTTGGTTGATGCTTTCCAAGCTCAGATGTTCTATTGTGTCTAGAGAACAGCTGAGTTGGGTTTAATAAGAGTTTACAGTTGATATGGAAGCAGTTAAGACTCACGTTCTGAAATGAAGAATTGTTGAGTTGTTGGAAATGTTCAGAGCCAAACTGGGGTTTGAATCAAATAATCAAAGCAGCTGTGGTTCCTCAGGGCCGTTCATCAGCGTCCTGCTGTCCCGTCTGGAGAACATGCTGGAGAACTCCATTGAAGTCAACCTGCTGCTTACAGGGATCTTAGCACAGCTGGCCACATATCCACAACCGCTGCTGCGAGGATTCGTTCTGAACACCAGACCCGCGTCTCAGACCGGCGCACGCTCGCTCTACCAGGTACAGAACACTGCTGCACCATATTAGAATGAACAGTGATGGGCAAAGTTACTTTTAAAAGTAATGCACTATACAATATTGCTTTACTCCATAACAAAAGTAACTAATATACTTATATACTAATATAAGATACTTTGTTGCTTTTTATGAAAAGTAATGCATTATGTTACTTTTGCATTGCTTTTTGTCACCTGGGCTGGGCTTGTTTATTTGTTTTTTAATAACAAAGGTAATATTTTTGGCAACTGCTTTAACAGAAAAAAGTAATTTATTATGTTACTTGTAATGCGTTACCTCCAACACTGAGTATTAATATGCAAAATTAGATTTAATATTAAGTCATTCAGTTGACTCATAGAAAAGATTTACAATGAGTCTAGATTTAGTTTTACAATTTTTTTTTTTTTTTTTAATATTGAACAAACTTTAAAACCTTTTTTAATTTTAACCTGTTTTTTGTCCTACACTCCATAGTCCATAGGGTGTTACATTTAATATAAAACTACTGTTTTATTGATATTGATTTTTCACAGGTGTTTTACCCATATTTTAAATGAAACGTTACATCATGTTGTGTTTTTGGGTTGAACATAAATAATCAGTTTTTCAGAAGAAAATCAGTTTTGTTTTGTTTTTTTCCTTCAGTGAAGCTGACATGCATTAAATAAACAAACAAACAAACAAACATTACTCGTTATAATGTTATATCATTCCAAATAAAGTTCATTGTAGGGCGCTTTATTCACAAACTCTATTTACACAGCAGAGTTGATATTGTTCACTAAAACTATTTAAAAACATTTTTGTTAAATAAAAAGCTGAAATAAAATAAAATTCAAATATTAGATGGAACTTAAACTCAAATGAAAATTAGAAAATGTCTTGGCAACTGCTGAAATAAAGTAAGTTTCAAGCTGAAGTACTAAAATGACTAATACTAAAAATAAACAAAACAAAATAAATTAAAGTTATATAGAAAAATTAAAAAAAGGCAAAATCACATAAAATCACTAAAACTGTACATATAAAAATAAAAGCCAATTCAACATATTTTTAAATACTACGACAGTATATAAATCACATGTTTAAATAGTTTAATTCATAATCAACACTTAAATTCTTGTTTTCCTAAATGCACATTTAATTCAATGCAGTGTGCAACAGTGGTAAAGTTTTTGTGAATGTGTGTGATTGTCATTTTATGTAGTTTCTATGAAGCTTTATATTTTAGTTTTAGTTATTTTAGTACTTCACATTAAACTAAACAAAAATGAGAAATCTTGCGTTGGTAACTTATGGAAATAAAATAAATGTAAGCTTTTTTGTTTTGTTTCTAATTAACTAACATTTATGAATTCATCCATGAATTTGAATTATTCGATCATGTGACGCTGTATGTCTGAACTCCTCTAATGAGTGTGTGTTTGTCTCAGGTTCTGCTGTCGGTGGGTTGCCAGATTGAACAGTATGCAGCATCCAATCCGGATTTTCCCGAGCTGGTCCGTGAAGCCGCCCAGTACCTGCTGCTCAAAGACCAGGCCTTAAAAGAGCAAGGTGTGTGTCGTCTTGTCCCTATTGTTTGATTGTCTTTGTTTGCATGCTAAAATCATCTTCTCTCTCCTGCTGTCAGAGAGAGACGTCCACCTGCAGGAAAACGGCGCCGGCTGGTTCCTGAATGGCCACGTCTCGGGTCGTCCACGCAAACCTCTTCCTCCATGCCCCAAAATCCCACCGCACCTGCGGAACAGAGTGTTCGCTACGTTTCTGTTCGCCGAGTTTCTGAAGGAGCTGGCAGCCATCACGCAAGAGCACTCCATATTACCTGAGCGAACTGCGGAGGAGTGACACATGTGTGAGCCACAATCAAATGCAAACATCTCTGGACGCTTTCCCATTCATTTGGGAAAGCGTCCAGACGGTGAACGGTCAATTCTGACCTCAAACAGCCAATGTGTCGGGGTTTTTATGACCTCTCAGACTTATAGAAGTTCAGTTTTGTGTTTTTTTGACCCCCTGTTGTGTTGGGGTCAAATTGACCCACACTCATTTTTATAAACTGCTCGAAATACCTATTTGTTTCTTACAGAAATTTGGTGGATATTTTTCAATTAGCATCATGAATGTTCATGCAAAGTTTCGGCTCATGGATGTGTTTTGGAAAGGCTGTACAAAAACTATTAACTTTTGTGTTGGGTCAAATTGACCCATGCTCAAATTTTCAACTGCTCGAAATACTGGTTAAACTGTTTATTTCTTTTTGAAATTTGGTGGATATTTTTCATTTAGGGTTATAAATGTGCAAGCAAAGTTTCAGCACATAGATGTGTTTTAGAAAAGCTGTACAAAAATTGTTACAGCTTTGGTGTTGGGTCAAACTGACCCACGCTCTAGTTTACAAACTGCTTGAAATACTGGTTAAAATATATATTTCTTCTTGAGAGTTGGTGGATATTTTTCATTTAGTGTCATGAATGTGCATGCAAAGTTTCAGCACATGGATGTGTTTTGGAAAGGCTGAACAGGTTACGCTTTGGTGTTGGGTCACTGACCCACATTATTTTAAAACTGTGATACTGGTTTATATATTTCTTCTTGAAATTTGGTGGATGTTTTTCATTTAGTGTCATGAATGTGCATGCAAAGTTTCAGCACATAGATTGTTTTAGAAAGGACTGACAGCTGGTTCAAACTTATTTTACTCTTGACTGGTTTGGAGTTGTTTTTCATTTAGCCCATGAATGTGCATGCAAAGTTTCAGCACATGGATTGTTTTGGAAAGGCTGAAAAGTTTGTTACGACTTTTGGGTTGACCCACATACTATTTTAAAACTCAAATCTGGTTCAACTACGTATTTCTTCTTGAAATTTGGTGAATATTTTTCTTTTAGGGTCATGAATGTGCATGCAAAGTTTCAGCACATAGATGTGTTTTGGAAAGGCTGAGCTAAATTTTTTTACTACTTTTGGGTTGACCCACGCTCAAATTTTCAAACTGCTCGAAATACTGGTTAAAATGTTTATTTCTTCTTAAAATTTGGTGAATATTTTTCTTTTAGGGTCATGCATATGCATGCAAAGTTTCAGCACATAGATGTGTTTTGGAAAGGCTGTACCAATTTTTCACAGTGTTTATTTTTGACAAATTGCATGAAAACCAATGTGGGTCAATTTGACGAACACACTCTAAAGCTGTACTCAGTTTTTGAACACAACAGGAGGCTTTAAAACAATAGAATTGGTCAAGAATGACCGAAAAGCACATTAGGGTTAACTTTAGCATACAGACGAGCTCAAAGCTACAAACATGAACTTAAAGCCACAGAAGATTTATTTGTTTGGTTTGGAGGTTCTGCTTTTTACGGTTCATGTGAACTCTGGTACGGTTTGTAACTGCTATTAAAGCGATCCGGACCTAATTTGTGCAAGTGAACCTTCACTGATGTATAATTTGATGCATTGAGAGGATCAGATGTCTTATTTCTGCGTGTCTTTTAGCTCATCTTACAGAAACACAGCACAGGTCACAGAGTCTTCATGATAATGCCTCTTTTAAAGGAACAGTTCACCTCAAAATAAACACTCACATTTACTCAAAGAGTTTGCAAAGAATCACCACTGATTTTTTATTTAAGAAAACACCTAACAAGCTCTAAAATGGACAAAAAGCACTATAATATCAGTCAACGTGACTCATGCAGTATATATTCCCAAGCACATTTTCATTTTTGCCTGAACTGTTGCTTTAATAACCAAACTCTTTTTGTTTTTTGTTGATTCTTTGTTTTATATTATATGGGTTGTTATTTTATTATTTGTGTATAGATGAAACACTGTAATTAGTTGTTTATCAGCCAATGTAGTATGTTATTTGTGTGTGTGAAGCTTCCTGTGACTGTGCATCATCTCAAAACAACGTAACGTTCACACGAATCATCAGGAAACTGGTGATATTCAACATGAAATGGCATTCACAATACATTTTACTTCCATAATGTGAACATTTCTGAGGATATTCAATGAGAAAATGCAGAGCATTTTGTAATTACCTCTATATATGAAGATAAAATTGGTGAAAGTATTATGATAAAAGATTATGAAGACATTTTTTGAAATGCACTGAACATGAATTAATAAAGTCAGCAGATTTGATTATTTTGATTTCATGCTGACTTTAAGCACTTCACAACGATTTATGAAAATGTTTTATGATCTATTCAACTGAATAGTCAGGGGTGACGTTTTTGTCCACCTGATTTGTCTCCGCAGTGAATTGAATTGAAGCCGATGTGAGATTTTAATCCACTGTGTTTGTTACATGATGCTGCTTACAACATTTTCAGATCATTTTTAAATAAAACTGTCACTGCAGTCACTTTAAATTCTGTCATTTTTAGCTACAAATGCCTGAAAATTCTAGAACCAAAATCCGAAGATAAGAATTTAATAACTCAAATGTAACTCAAAATAACACGAGCAGGATTTTAAGCCTTATTTTGTTGTGCATTTGTACATGTGAAATTTGTTCAAACTAAAGAAGAAGCTCTTTGAAATGTTTTATGACCTGTTATGATGTCAATGTAAAGTTTTGTACACATATTTTTACAGGACAATCAGTCACTAGGAGGAAAACAGAAATATGCTTTGTTTTTAATATGAGCCTTTGTAATATTATTCTGCCCCCTGGTGGTAAATTAAAACTCCATTTGTGGTGAATACAGTATTTATATGTGTATGTGTGATATGTATTTCTAATCTATAATGTAAAAGAATAATATCAGCAGTTTAATGGGAAAACAATATATTTACACACATTTGAATTCCATAATAACATGTTTATCAACATTATAAAAGCTCTTGAGCCACAACATGAAATAAGTATATATATGAAGAGTTTATTTGCAAAAATGGATAGCAAAAACAGTGTTTTTTCATTGTGCATTCCAATTAATCTGAAGTTGGGTTATTTTGATTAGGTAAAGAATAACTAAAAAATACAGCTAACTAACACAATAAAACACAAAAATATGATAACATCATAAGAAACATGATTTTTGAAAATGTTAAAAAACTGAGTTATCTGTTTTTGCAAATAAACTCTTCATATATATATATATATATATATATATATATATATATATAATATAACATTAGTTAATGTCACACGGCAATATATTAAACAATTTAACAGGAATCAGGCCAGCACTTTTATATTATTAGTGACTGATTTAAAACATAACACACTGCTTACAATACTTGCACAGAATAAGAACAGGTCTCTTGTATTTTATGGGTTTGTGTAAAGATTTTTTTCACATCAATTTAACATCAAGCACACACTTTTTTGGTACAAGATTTTAAAAACATAACAACGATGTTTTTATTATAGTGCCACCTGGTGTTGGGAGTTTCTCACCAAGTTTGGAGTCTCTGAGATTTACGGTTTCGGACACTTTTATGGCATAAAAATAATGATAATAGCAATAATAATAATTTAAAATGACAAATTAATAATAAAATAAAAAATTATAATATAAAAATCAGAACAAATACAGGGTTTCAGTCAGGGTTATTATTAAAAACTTAAATTATTAATTAAATAAAACTTAAAATAAAATACAAATATTAGATAATTTTTTAAAGTAAACTAAAATTAGACATGTTGCCTTGGCGACTAATTGAAATAAGTCGAAGCTCTAAAATTACTAACAGAAAATAAATAAAATATAAAATTGAAATGAAAATAATTTAAACATAAACAGTGATATTACAATAACTACTGAAAATGATAAAAGCACATACAATTTCTAAATATTAATTTTCTTTTTCTTTCTCAAAGTATTTAAAAATGAAAGCCAATTCCAAATATTATTGAAAACTGTATAGTATATAAATAATCCTACAATAACATTGACTCCAGTAGCTTCGCTGAATAAAATGCTGTTTTACTTCAATTCAGGTAAACCTTTCATGGAGACTGAAATGGAGATTATTTTGAATACAACCCGAATTCCGGAAATGTTGGGACGTTTTTTAAATTTGAATAAAATGAAAACTAATAGACTTTCAAATCACATGAGCCAATATTTTATTCACAATAGAACACAGAGCACATAACAAATGTTTAAATGGAGAAATGTTTTATCCACTAAATGAGCTCACTTCAAATTTGATGCCTGCTACAGGTCTCAAAATAGTTGGCACAGGGGCAACAAAGGGCTGAAAAAGCAAGTAATTTTGAAAAGATTCAGCTGGGAGAACATCTAGCAACTAATTAAGTTAACTGACATCAGGTCTGTAACATGATTAGCTATAAAAGGGATGGAAATCACAGAAGTAACGATGGGCAGAGGTTCTCCAATCTGTGAAAGAGTGCATAAAAAGATTGTGGAATACTTTAATAACAATGTTCCTCAACGTCAAATTGCAAAGGCTTTGCAAGTCTCATCATGTTGGAAATCACGGACGGCGTGTCCTCCGAGCTAAAGAGGAGGGAGACCTTCCAGCGTGTTATCAGCGTTCAGTTCAAAAGCCAGTATCTCTGATGGTATGGGGGTGCATAAGTGCATACGGTATGGGCAGCTTGCATGTTTTGGAAGGCACTATGAATGCTGAAAGGTATATAAAGGTTTTAGAGCAACATATGCTCCCCTCCAGATGACGTGTATTTCAGCAAGACAATGCAAAACCACATACTGCAGCTATTACAACAGCATGGCTTCGTAGTAGAAGAGTCCGGGTGCTGAATTGGCCTGCCTGCAGTCCAGATCTTTCACCTACAGAGAACATTTGGTGCATCATTAAATGAAAAATATGTCAAAGACGACCATGAACTCTTCAGCAGCTGGAAACCTATATCAGGCAAGAATGGGACCAAATTCCAACACCAAAACTCCAGAAACTCATAACCTCGATGCCCAGACGTCTTCAAACTGTTTTGAAAAGAAAAGGAGAAGCTACACCATGGTAAACATGCCCCGTCCCAACTATTTTGAGACCTGTAGCCAGCATCAAATTTGAAATGAGCTCATTTTGTGCATAAAATTGTCAAATTTCTCAGTTTAAAAATTTATGTTATCTATGTTCTATTGTAAATAAAATATTGGCTCCTGTGATTTGACAGTCTTTTAGTTTTCATTTTATTCAAATAAAAAAAACCTCCCAACATTTCCGGAATTCGGGTTGTAATTTCTTTTTGCATTATTCATATGTTATCCAGATGTGTACAGGTTTTCACTGTGCGTCTGAGTGTGTTTATGATCTCGTAGCCTCACTGCACCGTTTTCTAGGTGCTCTGATTGGCTGTCACAGGCCCTGAGTCACTGTCACTCTCCCAGGAGGAGGATGTAAAGCCGGCGGGGGCAGAGACTGAGTGGGGCGTGTCTGTGTATCCCAGCCCCTGGTACCGCCCCTGCGGGGAGGCGGGGACTGAGTGGCGCTCGTGGGGCGTCCCAGAGAGGAGACCGGTGTGTTCACCCTGAACGACATCCGCTTCAGAGCCGAAGAACAGCTTACGGGGACGACCGAACACCGTACGGCCTGCAGAGCACACAAACCGCTCATACGTTAAATGACAAATCATGACAAAAAAAATTTACATTGTGTTCTGCGATCATGAGATCACAAAAGCTGGAGACAAATTGTATTAGGACAGCATATTGATATCTAGCAACTGTCTAGAAACCACTGAGAACACCCTAGCAACCACCCAGGAAACTACAAATTGCACAGCAACACCCTAACAACTGCCTAGCAACCACAAACCATGGAGAACACCCTTGCATCTAGGAACACCCCAGAAACACCCTAGCAACAACATAGCAACGCCCGAGCAACCTTCAGCTGCCTTGCAACCATGGAGAACACCATTGCATCTAGTTACACCACAGGAACACCCTAGTAATTGCCTAGCAACCACATAGCAATGCCCTAGCAACCATCAGCTGCCTTGCAACCATGGAGAACACCCTTGCAACTAGTAACACCCCAGCAACACCCTAACAACCACACAGAAAACTCTACAAACTGCTTAGCGACACCCTAGCAACTGCCAAGCAACCAAATAGCAATGCCCTACTAACCATCAGCTGCCTTGCAATCATGGAAAACAACCTTGAATCTAGGAACACCCCCGCAACATGCTAGAAACTGCCTAGCAAAAACATAGCAATGCCCTAGCAACCATCTGCTGCCTTGCAACCATGGAGAACTCCCCTGCAACTAGTAACACCCCGGCGACACCCTAGCAACCACCCAGAAGACTCTACAAACTGCTTAGCAACACCCTAGCAACTGCCAAGCAACAAAAACCACAAAACCACCTATTTGTATTATTTAATAACAATTAAAAATAATCAATAATAATTGTATTTATATTATTACAGTTTTTATTGAAAAAAATTGTTATATAAAGATAGTAATTATAAACCGCATTAGACGTGTGCGTGATCGTTCTCACCAGCATTGCGCACTTGCTCTGCGATGTCTGCGCGTATGTCTGAGACGTCCAGCATGGCAAGCAGCGAGTCGAAGCACGAGCCTTCATCATCCTCACGAACGTACGGACGACAGCTGAAACTGTAGTGATGAGCGATCGCTGCCAGAAACATCTCCAGACAGATGATGAAATCCTGCACCCACACACACACACACACACACACACACACAAACACACGCTTAAACACAGACAGTTCATCAAGACTAAATCATGCCCTCCTTTATTTCAATAAACAAAATATCTAATATCTATGACATATCCTGATGTAAACAGCTGTGTGTGTGTGTGTGTGTGTGTGTGTGTGTGTGTGTGTGTGTTGTTCACCTGTAGTCCCGTGGCTACGGCTTCCACGCTGTCCCACTCCCAGGTGTGTTTGTCTGAAATCACTCCAACCTTCACCAGCAGAGCGATCAGCACAGCCTGCCTGCAACACAAAACTACACATCATATACAACGTCCCATACTTTATTTCTCATTCTTGCATGTTTCACCCTAGGTGGTGGTTGAGAAGAGAGCCCTATATGATTGTAAAGCGCTTTGGGTGTATAGCAATACACAATAAAGCGCTATATAAATGCTTCATTCATTCATTATTCATTCAACCACAAAGAAGCCCCTGCCTAGCAATACCCTAGAAACCCACTAACAATATAAAACCATCTATTATACCTATCAACTCCATTCCAAACACTGAGAACATCCTAGCAACTGCCTAACACCCTAGAACACCTATAACACCTAAGCTGTAAAATAAAAAGTTATCTATACTAGATAGTGTTACTAGATAGTAACAGCTTACTATCTATAAACCATACAAACTGCCTAGAAACACCCTAGCAACCGCCTAGTACCACATAGCAATACCCTAGCAACCATCTATAACACCTATCACCTGCCTTGCAACCACCTGCTTAATAACACCCTAGCAACCACCCAGAAAATTATATAAACTGCCTAGAAACACTCTAGCAACCACCTAGTACCACATAGCCTTGCCCTAGCAACCATCTATAACACCTATCACCTGCCTTGCAACCAACTGCCTAACAACACCCTAGCAACCACACAGAAAACCCTACAAACTGCCTAGAAACACCCTAGAAACGGCTTAGAACCACATAGCAATGCCCTAGCAACCATCTATAACACCTATCACTTGCCTTGCAACCAACTGCCTAACAACACCCTAGCAACCACACAGAAAACCCTACAAACTGCCTAGAAACACCCTAGAAACGGCTTAGAACCAATAGCAATGCCCTAGCAACCATCTATAACACCTATCACCTGCCTTGCAACCAACTGCCTAACAACACCCTAGCAACCACCCAGAAAATTATATAAACTGCCTAGAAACACTCTAGCAACCACCTAGTACCACATAGCCATGCCCTAGCAACCATCTATAACAACTATCACTTGCCTTGCAACCAACTGCCAAACAACACCCTAGCAACCACCCAGAAAATCCTACAAACTGCCTAGAAACAACCTAGCAACCACCTAGTACAACATAGCAACACCCTAGCAACCATCTGTCTGTAAATTCAGTATTATATTATTATTATACTAGTTTAGTGTCACCAAACAGCTGTCAAACATTAGCTTCAGATTCTCGCCGCTGCATTAGTGAGCGTGAACATGAACGTACCAGAAGGACACAAAGACGACGAGTTTGACGCAGAGCAGCTTGCCGACGGGTCTCAGAGGCTTCAGCTCTTCTCTCAGCATTCGGTAGAACAGCAGCAGGCAGTACATCGCAAACTTAACACAAAACAAGCAAATCAAACAAATCTTCCTCATTCGACTCCAGTGACCAGTAGTTCCAGACATTTGACTATAACATATAAATATATTATATTAAATTATTAGCATGTGTCAGTATCAACAATACATTGATATATTTTCTTGGTGCCACAGTCTGTGACTATAATATAAATTCTATTTATAAATGAATAAATGTTGGTTACCAGCTGTGAGGCATTGTTGACGATAACGAGGTACGTCCAGGCGTTTCTGAAGCTGAAATTACCTTCATCATAAACTCCACACAGCTGACACACACTACAGCACAGAGACAGAGAGACCAACTGTCGGATTATATATATGTTTTATATATGTTTCTCCATCAATATACATGATATTATGGATTGCGATTGATCTAGATCAGTGATTCTTAAAAAATGACTTAAAATTAACCCAAACAAGCTTTAAAATAAGCTAAAACGACTGAAAGGTTTGAAGTTAAAAACATCTTGGATTTGTTTCAGCTTTTGTCTTCTCCAGATGTTAACTGATGGACTGGAGTGGTGTGGATTATTGTGATGTTTTTATCAGCTGTTTGGAGTCTCATTCTGACGGCACCCATTCACTGCAGAGCATCCATTGCTGAGACACTGATGCAGAGACACATTTCTACAAACCTGATGAAGAAACAAACTCATCTACATCCTGGATGGCCTGAGGGTGAGTAAACTTTCAGCAAATGTTCCTTTTTGGGTGAATTACTCCTTTAAGTCTTGTAAAAACACCCTCAAATATATGAGAAATTTGAAAAATAATTAAATAAATAAATATCTTACAGTAAATCTTCAGAACCACTGATCTAGATGAGTGAGTGAGTGAGAGTGTGTGTGTGTGTGTGTGTGTGTGTGTGTGTGTGTGTGTGTGTGGTGTGTGTG